>JAGGAW010025779.1:59497-136434 GCA_017657375.1 Termitomyces sp. T27 | reverse complement strand
TGACATCACTGTGACTTTTTTGAGCCCAGTCGAAGTAGGAGATCGTTCCGAACACAGAGATGAAATTCTTACTATCTTGCTATATCAGCCTACGGATCTCGTCAAGCAATCTACACCATTTGCCTATATGGCAGTATCCGCAGCATCGACTGATGGTGCTGCTCACTCTGTGCAGGTCTACTCGGACATAAGTGCACAATGGGTGTCTGATAATCTCTCACTCACTGTGGAGTGGTCGACTTCGACGACAGGTGACGCCATTATCCATCAATTCCAACAGCAATCACCATCGGTCTTTTTGGAAGTCGATAACTATGCACAATGTTAGTCTCGTTCCGGACCAATCATTGTTGGATGATTGACATGACAAATAGATGGATCTGCCTTTTACTCGACGCTGGGTGTACGATTACACTGAGACTCTTATTAATGATCATCTCTTACAAGACCTTCATTACAGACCACCGGCGCCACGTATCAAACCGGCGCAGACGTCACTGTACGCGCGCAGTTCATCAACAACGGCCAGCTTCCTAACACTCAAGATATCACTTTCCGAGCAATCAATGACAGTTGGCCTGTGCTTGGATTGGCTCATAATCTTGGTTCTGTTATTGGACCAACTTCTCCAGTAGTATTTTCTATTGGACATGTTCGTGATCCTGCGATCGAGTATGTCGTGCGAGGAGGTACCCAAAAACGAAGCCTATACTTCTGGAGTCAATTCAATACTGTATCTGCGCTAGTATGTCTTCCTTACTCACTTGGAAGCGGTTTATGACGTGGACTGCAACAAAGATATCATCTTTCCTCGGGGATTATAACGCGGCTCTTTCCAGAGCCCAGTCGCTTGATGCGAGAGTCAACAGTGACGCGAGCAAAATTTCAGCGGATTACGCTGCTGTGGTGGCTTTGTCTATCCGGCAGGCCATAGGTGCCACAGAAATCACCATTTCAAAGAATAGTGATGGCACATGGAATACGAGTGATACTATCGTCTTTTTGAAAGGTACATTAGCCCATTTTGAAAGTATTTTAGTATGGACTATCTGATGTTCGTCATTGTAGAAACAGTGGGTACATCTCATGTAGAACCTTCCAATATCCTTCTTGACAGTTCTGTCAGAACGTAGACGTTGTGGACGTGATATTCCCGACATGGCCGGCTTTGTTGTACTTGAACCCAGTTCTTGGAAAATATCTTCTAGAAGGTCTCTTTAGATACCAAGCCAGTGGCCTTTACCCCTACAAATGGAGTGCGCATGACCTGGGTGAGCTCGTGGAACATCGTGCATGAATTTAACGCCTAACGTCTTTTTTGCAGGCGCAAGCTATCCCAAAGCGCTCGGACGTAATAAAGAAAATGACGAAACCATGCCAATCGAAGGTACTCCACTTTTACTGCAAACTGAGAATATCCTCTTCTCATCTGCCTTCAGAGAGCGGGGACATGCTCATCATGGCTCTGAGTTATGCTCAGAAGACTGGGGATAATTCTCATCTTACACAATATGTAAACGATTATCATCCGAGGTTTTTTTAAGGAACTAAGCTTTGTGTCAGGTTGCACTGCTTGATCAGTGGGCTCAGTTTTTAATCATGAACTCGCTCACGCCGGAGAATCAATTGAGCACCGACGTTTACGACCGTCCCTTGGCTAATCAAACTAACCTTGCAGTGAAGGGAATAATAAGCATCAAAGCCATGTCCCAAATTTATACGATTCTCGGTAACACTGCACAGAGCACAAATTATTCCGTGAGCCCTTCTGTTACATCCATTTACCATTTTGTCACATGGAATCGTAGTCAATTGCTACAGACTACGTTACAAAATGGCAAACACTTGCAATGTCATCGACGGGACAGCATCTTACACTTAGTGTAAGTTTACATAAACATTCGGCAATAAGATTGTTCTCAAACCCCTGAATCTCTATAACAGTATGGCGATTCTGCCAGGCACGGGTATCCATTAACCCTTTGGACATCATCTAAACCTTTATTCAGCTGGGGTCTGACCTACAATCTCTATGCCGATAAACTGTTGAAATTGAATCTGTTCCCGACCTCGATTTACACTCTGCGTCAGTGGAGTCAGTTTAGTTGTTGCCACGCTTTTGTCTAACATCCCTTCTTCCTCAAGAAACCGCATGGTATAAGACTGTCGCGCGTAAGACCTTGTCTTTATTATGTTGTAGCCTTGTTAAAAAATTTTCTGAAAGAACCCTTTGGTGTCCCACTGGACTTTCGGTTCGTACCCTGAGAAGGTTCTTTGAACTAGTAGACTCTGACTAGACTTGGTCATCTGTATAGATATTCGTGGTCGAGGACAGGTACTGGCATACGCATATTCACTCACTAGTAACAGGATTCTAACTTCAAACAATTTCAGATTGGCAAATGTGGACAGCAGCCACCGTCACAGACACCGTAGTTCGTGATCTGTTCATCGGCTTAGTGAAAAAATATGCAGCTGATGGACTCAACTCACCACCATTTGGTGATTGGTACAACACGACTGATGGTCGGTCTAGGGGCTGGCGTGCCCGTCCGGTCGTCGGTGGTCATCTAGGTGCGTTTCACTTTCTGTTGGCATTTCACTTGCCTACATCCTTCCTGACGACTTCTTCCTGGTTTAGCCCTGGTCAGTAGTTCGAGCTTTTTTTCTTTTCCTCGCGATCTGATGCCGCCCTTGATAGCTCGTTCTTTGAGAGACAATATGGGATGATCCAGACCTTCATATCCCTTGCGCACGTTAAGTCGATTACCCTATGTTAGAGTGGATCGCAAGAACCACGAATCAGTCGTTCGAGCAAACTCGTTCCTACCAGTACATCTAAATCCCACGCGCATATATATAAACTGCCGTGCAATGCTGAATGAAAAAAACAAGTTTCTGTATTGGGTATGGGCTGAGTATTAACTCAGTAATTATCACACCCCAACATTGTACTATATCCGTGGTTTGCAAGAGTTCAGTTTTTCGTTTCAAACAGTGGCATAGATGTGATGATAACAAATGACTAGTACAGGATTGGACGTAGGCTCGGCGTTTGCATACGGCGTCATCAGTCTACAGTAGCTGACCTTATAACAGATGACGGCGTGATAGGGCTACCACATTTCGATAAATCGACCAACATGTAGCTAGCTCAAACCACAATGCTCACAGTAACGAATGTCTCCACAATTCAAGCTGACATGATTGACTATTTGCTACATTTATAAGCGGTCAAACCCTTCCTTATTGCCTCGATCAAATCCCCCTGCTCGGTGTCGCCATGAGTGTCGAACATATTCACTCCGAGCATTCCAGCGCGGTAAACAAACTCTGCCTTCATTGCAAGAGATTCAGGATCGTCGTATGATACGGTTTGTTGCGTCGAGTACGAATGTAGATAAGGAGTGACCGAGCACCCGTCCCAGTATCGTGTGAATCCTCTAGCACCGACAAAAGTAGACGTACACTGGTCGGCCTGAGGAAGTTGCACAAGTGCACCTTGTTCGACGAGTTTACGAAACATGATCTGACCCTCTCCAGAGTTGTCTTCGCCAACGAGTTTGACATCAGGACCAGTGAGGCCATCTCGGGAATGTTTAGACCACGCTCTTCGCCGTTGACGAAGTCCTTGGGCACTAGACGAGGAAAGATATCCATAGGATGGCACTCCTAAGACAAGTTGAGCGACTGAGAAACCAGCACTGGTCCATTTCTGAACACCTGCGACAGCATTCGATTCGGGTTGTGTCGAATTCCGGCAACGATCGTACATAGGAGCATTGGGTCCAGGAAATGGCGACGCTGAAAAGACTTCGGTCATTGTTGCCAACAATCATAAGGCAACATGACTTACAGCCCCACACATCATAATTCATCAGCATAGTCCAATTTAAGAGAGCAGCAAAAGGTTTGAGATCCTTCATCGGCTCGCCGTGTGGGTCCACAAAAGGAACAGTCTGAACAGCTGCTGTGATACAAGTGCCTGCAGGAAGAATAGAACGCAGATCCTGGAGAAACAAAAGGAAGTTATTAGAATCATCTGGATCAACTTGATTTCCGTCGGCGCCCTCCCGTCCAGGATATTCCCAGTCGATGTCGATTCCGTCCAAGTTGTACTGGATCAAAAGCTTTAGAATCTTGTTCGCAAAAAGTTTTCTTTTCTTCCGAGTCCGCACAGCAGACGAAAAATGCCTGAAGTCTAAATCAGCTTTGCAGGTATTCAGAGACATTCGAGAAACGTACTGGCTACCAGTCCATCCGCCAATGCTGAGCTTCGTTTTCGTTCCACATCCATGAGCATGCGTTACGAGTCGGCTAAGCTTTTCAGGGGCAGAGTCATTGTCCCAAGCGAGATCCAGGCTGTCTGTCAGCGTTGCGAATGCAAAATCTATCCAGTCAAAAAGATTGCATGCAATGTCTTCGGGCCGAAAAGAATCATCGGCCCAGTCCGGATAATAAGCCATGACAAGGGGACGCGATGGCGGAGTTGGGGCAGCGCCAGTACCGTTCTGAAGAGAGTCTGGAGGTTCGGCGGGCCGGGCAGAGGGGATGGGTTTAGCTCTCGACGGAGTGAAAGAATTCATCAGAGAGAATTCCACTTGTGGATCGTCATCCACAACCTGGATATTGACGTGAGGTGCACATCGGGCCAGCAGAGGGCAAAGAAGAACGAGCGCGAAAGACAGCATTTGGGTAGAGAAATTAGGTAAACCGCCAGGGTGTACAAGTAGAGAGGAGAATGAAAGAGGAGTTGACCTGCGGATGGTCGGATACTGTCAGCCTGAAGTCAGCCACTCGCACATGGCAGCTGAAGTAGGTCGCATGACCGCAGAAGGGGCTATGCAAGAATATAGGTCGTCGTTGACAAAGTCATATGAGAGCTCAGAATAGCTCAGAAATCGACGCGTTGGTTTTCCTTGTCACAAGGGAGAAGCAACTCCATCACAAACTTCTCACGCATCTCCAAGAACCATTCAACTATCTGAACTCCCTCGTCTACATTTTTTCTTACATCAAGCAAATTAGTGACTATTTATGGTCACTAATTTGTTCCAGACGTTGCACCACAGCCTCTCTTTCTGCTTCTTTCATGATGGAATTGAGTTCTAGGGGTGATGGACAGGGTTTCGCGCACAAAACTTGTTGTCAATGCTACCCCATGATCTATGCAACCATGATATCACGCTTCAGAAGGCTCTGATCCAGTGATGCTACTCCGTGCCGCTGCGAATATAAGAAATTTTGTATAGAATGTATTCCTAAGAAAGCACAATGCCCTTCGCAACACTGCATTTCTTTGCTCTTTTGGTTTTTCTGGTAACTGTACAAGCCGTTACATGGACCGCAACTCCTTTCAATCCACCTTCAGTACCTCTAGCTGTTCGCACGCCATACCTGTCAGCCTGGCTAGCCCAGGGAGCGGGTACTGATTCATTTTATCCCTCGTGTGCCACAGCTGAGTTGTTTTCCCAGGTGCTGCACTTAACGATGTCTGGCCAACCTTCTGGACGGGTCAAGTAAGTCAAGTGTGGGATTAAGCATTACCATACCTAGGGTTTCAAACATATAACCAGATCGTGGGCTGGGCTGGGTTTGTCAAGATTGATGGAACGGCCTATAGCTTTTTGGGTGCTCCGAGTGTTCCAGGGGCGACTTTCACCAAAGCCACACAGAAGAGTTTGCAGGTCCGTGTCATCCTGAGACGCATGCCACTACCTTTTGACAACTCTACAGTTTACGGCCACCCAAAGTATCTTCGTTCTCTCCGCTGGGCCAGTTGACATTACTGTGACTTTTTTGAGCCCAGTCGAGGTAGGGTATCGTTCTGAACACAGAGATGAGATTCTTACTATCTTGCTACATCAGCCTACGGATCTCGTCAAACAATCTACACCGTTTGCCTATATGGCAGTATCCGCAGCATCAACTGATGGTGCTGCTCACTCTGTACAGGTCTACTCGGACATAAGTGCAGAATGGGTATCTGGTGACAACTCGCTCATTGCAAACTGGTCGACTTCGACTACAAGCAACGTCATTACCCATCAAGTCCAGTTGCAGTCACCGTCCGTCTTCTCGGAAATCAATGACCACACGCAATGTTAGTCTCAAATCATACACACCCTGTTGATCGATGATTGACATGACAAATAGATGGATCTGCCTTTTACTCGACGCTGAGTGTACGATTACATTGAGATTCTTATTGATGATCATCTCTTACAAGACCTTCATTACAGACCACAGGCGCCACGTATCAAACCGGCGCAGACGTCACTGTACGCGCGCAGTTCATCAACAACGGCCAGCTTCCTAACACTCAAGATACGGCTTTCCGAGCAATCCAAGACAATTGGCCTGTGTTTGGATTGGCTCATAATCTTGGTTCAGTTACTAGTGCAACTTCCCCAGTAGTAGTCTCTGTTGGACATGTTCGTGATCCGGCGATCGAGTATGTCGTGCGAGGAGGTACTCAAAACCGAAGCCTATACTTCTGGAGTCAATTCAATACTGTATCTGCGCTAGTATGTCTTACTTACTCACTTGGAAGTGTTTTACTGACGCGGATGTACAACAAAGATATCGTCTTCCCTCGGGGATTATAATGCGGCTCTTTCCAGAGCTCAGTCGCTTGATGCAAGAGTCAACAGTGACGCGAGCAAAATCTCGGCGGATTACGCTGCTGTAGTGGCATTGTCTATCCGGCAGGCCATGGGTGCCACGGAAATCACAATTTCAAAGAACAGTGATGGCACATGGAATACAAGTGATATAATCATGTTTTTGAAAGGTATTACATTTCGAAAGTATCTTAGTATCAATCATCTCATTTTTGTCATTCTAGAAATCTCGAGTGACGGAGTGAGTACTTTCCACCTAGCACTCTATACAATCTTTCATGATGGTCTCACTAGAATATGAATACTGTGGACGTGATATTCCCGACATGGCCGGCCTTGTTGTACTTGAACCCAGTTCTTGGAAAGTATCTCCTAGAAGGGCTCTTCAGATACCAAGCCAGTGGCCTTTATCCCAATAAATGGAGTGTGCATGATCTAGGTGAGTTTGTGAGAGGTCGCGTTTAAGTTGACGCTTAACGCTTTTTGCAGGCTCGAGTTATCCCAGAGCACTTGGACATAACGACGGAAATGACGAAGCCATGCCAGTCGAAGGTATACTACCAACTTCGTTCTATACCGAATATCTTATCTGTCTTCAGAGAGTGGGAACATGCTCATCATGGCTCTAAGTTATGCTCAGAAGACTGGCGATAATTCTCATCTCACGCAATATGTGAAAGGTGGTCATTTGAGTTTTGTTTTCAAAGACTGAAGTTTTTTTCAGACTGCACTGCTTGATCAGTGGACCCAGTTCTTGATTACAGATTCACTCATCCCGGCAAATCAACTCAGCACCGACGACTTCGCTGGTCACTTGGCTAATCAAACTAACCTTGCGGTGAAGGGAATAATCGGCATCAAGGCCATGTCTCAAATTTATTCGATCCTTGGTAATGTTGCACAAAGCTCGAATTATTCGGTGAGCCCTCTTGTTAAATCCATTGAACATTCTTCACATGGGATCGTAGTCGATTGCTGCAGACTACGTTACAAAATGGCAAACATTTGCAATGTCGTCGACGGGACAGCACCTTACACTCAGTGTAAGTTCACATAAACACATTTGCGAATAAGACTGTTCACAACTCCCCATCTCTAAAATAGTATGGTGATTCTGCCAGGCACGTATGTCTATTATCTTTTCAGACATTATCTAAGCCTTATGTAGCTGGGGTCTGACCTACAATCTCTATGGCGACAAATTGTTAAATTTGAATCTGTTCCCGACATCAATCTACTCTTTGCGTCAGTGCAATCAGTTCAGCTATTGCTAAGCCTTTGATTGACATCTCCCCCTCAAGAAACGGCGTGGTATAAGACCGTTGCTCGTAAGACCTTGTCTCCATTGTGTCGCAGTCTTGTTGAAAAACGTTTTCCAAGAACCTTTTGGTGTTCCACTGGACACTCGGTTCGTAGCCTGAGAAGGTCCTTCGAATTAATGAAGTCTGACAAAACTCGGTTATTTAGTCATACATACACGAAGACAGGTACTGACATACACAGATTCATTCACTCACTCGTCCTAATTTCAAACAATTTCAGATTGGCAAATGTGGACCGCGGCTATCGCTACAGACACCACAGCCCGTGACCTGTTCATCGGTTCAGTGAAGAAATATGCAGCCGATGGCCTCAGCTCTCAACCATTCGGTGACTGGTATGAGACGACTAACGGTCAACCCGAAGGCTTCCGCGCTCGTCCGGTCGTCGGTGGTCATCTAGGTGCGTATCAGCTTCAACTCGTCCTGCCTGTATTCTGATGACTTTCGGTTTAGCTCTGGTCAGTGGATCGAGTCTTCTTTTTTCTTTGCGATCTAATCCCAGTCTTGATAGCTCGCTCTTTGAGTTGGAACGGTATAGGAACATTGATACTTTCGGTCCCCTACGAACCACCAGTCACTCGGATCAACGAGCCACTACTCTGCTAGTGTCCGAAAACTGCATAACTAGTGATATTGTACCAGAAACTCAACATAGCTTGTATGAATATAACCATTGCATTCTTATGGGATCCTTCAACCATCTCTGCCTTTAGACTAGCATCGACAACTCTTTGATGATGCCTGAAGCACTGACCAATGTCACGGCTAGTCTTGGAAATGGTGATTGAAACTGCATCCTTCGCTGTTTTTTTCGTTCTTGTCGAGTTCGGAACTTTGTAACTTGCCGTTTTGTTGATTGTACGTATACATGTGTGTCAAAGCATGGGGAGTCTATGTAGATCAGCTAAGTCAAAGGGTCCGTTAATCGTCAAGATCAAAAACTTCGTCATCGTTCTCATCCTTCCGCGACGACACTACTTTGTAAACTGGGTCCATACTGAATTGATTGCCGGCTTTTTGGATTACCCCTGCAAGTGTACTCAGCTACTGCAGAAGCAATGCTAGGCAGATACGTACCACACATCGACAAGCGCAGTTCTAGAACAGTCGTGTCAAATTTATCGGAATTCCCGAGCTGCTCGAAGCCGATCAACCTGAACGAGTGAGCAAGGGTTATGTGGTTAGAAAATAGTTTACATACCGTTCTTTGGAAATTCCATCTACGAAACATATTACACAAGGAAGAACCTTGATGCCTAATCGTTCTACGAGCCATGGAACGTTCTCCACAAAGACGCGAAAGAAACGCGTCGAAAAGTACTTCTTCGCAAGGGACTAAGGCCATAGTGAGAGAAAAATCCTATGATAACTAATTTGGTACACATACAGCGAGGTGCTTGTCCATTATCTCGCATCGTTGGAAATTTGTATGATAGAAATGCACCACACATCTCGGTTCATGTCTGCAGTTCCAACCCAAGTCAAACCGCGTGTTCGTTGAGAGAATGGAACGGAGACACTCACGCACTCACACGCACGACTTCTTTCTCATCCGTAATTTCCGTATATTCTCCATGATGATTGTTCTGCATCTGCTGCATGCGTTCCATCCTTCAGTGACATTAGTCATAAGATAGTGGAATGTAAGAGGGCAGGGAAGCACCTTACTCTCTTCTGAGCACATCAAGACCCTGTTCTCGCATTGCCGCATCACCGTCGTTTTCAATTTCTTCCTCGAGTTCAGCGAAGAGGCGGTCGGTGTCGTCTTCCTCTTCATCTGAGAGTCGTTTGGAACGATCGGGTCGGTTGGATTCGACTATGCGGGAAGCTAAGGACGCGATTTTTGGGTTGCTGAGAATAGTTCGAGGTCAATTTAAGTCTTCCATGTTGATGATAACCGTCCACCTGTCCATGTGTACTGAATGAGGGGGCTACTAAGTGTTGGAAGCGAGAGAAGGAGAGATGACAAAAAAGGAAAATATGATCGAAGATTTCTTCAACGAATCGATCATCTCACCCTGGCACTCTTTTACCACCATTTCGCATAGATATGAAGCTCGTTAATAGACACATTGACAAGCACGGCGCTGTATGATCATTATCTATTTTCATTGAACGCGTCGATTTGATCCCTGATAGTTCCTACCAGGGCCATGTCACCTTACGACCAGAAGACGATGAAGATATGTGGCATCTATACAATCTGATTCAAGTTGGTGACTCTGTTCGTGCACCTGCCATCCGGTAAGCAGACAGTCTCTGGATCTGTATGGTGGTAGTCATAAGTCGCAAACTAAGACGTGTACAAAATGTCTCGTCAACAGGATCAACAGAATCCCACCGCGTCCGCTTAAATCTCACTATTCAAGTTGGCCGGGTCGATTTCTCGTCATCGGCAGCACCTGCTGGCTCTGCTGGCGATTCTTCGCCCGCAGAGCAAAGCGGGTCATCTGCACCAACTGCTACATCAGCCGCGCTGCACATAGCTGGCCGTGTTACATCCGAGAATCCTCATGTGAAACTAGGTGCATTCCACACCCTCGACATCGAAGCGAACCGCGATGTGCGGATCGAAAAAACGGATGGCTGGGATAGTGTCGCGATAGCTCGCGTTGAAGAGGCTATTATTCCTGGACGGGGAGCAGAAGTAGGTGCGGTCGTTTGTGGGGAGGGCACTGCAGCTTTCTGTCTGCTGTCTCAACATATGACGCTTGTTGCGAACCGGATCACTGTCTCCATTCCTAGAAAATCTGCAGCATCGGGAGCGTCACAACATGAAAAAGGGATGGCAAAGTTTTATGCGACTTTGTATGAGTCGTTTATTCGCCATATCCCTTATGCCAACGCCGGGTTGCGCGCGATTGTGATAGCGAGTCCGGGGTGGGTGCGAGACGGAGTTTTGACATACCTTCTCGAAGAAGCAGGAAGGAGGGGCGATAAGACTTTGCAGCGAGCGTTGAAGGAAAAGGTGGTTAAGATACATGTGAGCAGCCCGCATGTGCACAGCCTGGTGGAAGTCTTGAAAAGTCCTGAGGTACGCGATTGCGTGGATGTCTGCGTGGATGTTCTGAATTTCGGTGTTCTAACTGATCCACAGATTACCGCGCAACTGAAGGAGACCAAGTTCGCGCGGGAAGGTATTGTTCTCGATAAGTACGATATTTTGAAATGGTTTGTGGTTTGAATACGCTAATTTGATAATTAGGTTCTTTAAAATGCTAGGGACAGATGAGATGAGGGCGTGGTATGGACCAGATCATGTTTGCCTTGCAGCTGATCGTGGCGCTATTGGAACGTTGCTCATTTCAGATGACTTGTTCAGGTAACTCGGGGATTCTTCAAATAGGACACTTCTGAATGACTCGTAACTACTAGATCTAGTGACCCTGCAACACGAAAGCGATACGTAGAAGTTGTGGAGGCGGTACAACAGAAGGGTGGTGAAGTAGTTATATTCTCGAGCATGCATGAATCTGGTCAACGTGAGTTGAGTTTGCAAAAATATTGAAATTTGTCCTCAAAGCTATCTAGAATTGAACCAGTTGACGGGGATAGCTGCAATATTGACGTTTCCTCTGGATATTGAGGTGGTCGAGGAAGAGGAGAGGGAGGCCAAAGAAGAGGCGGAGAGGGCAAAGGCAGGACAGGAAGAGCAGGGACAGTAGATGACATCATCGCATATGAATTCACGATCACGATCCCGCTGCCGATCGACGCATCTCTGAGTGTCACCCTAAAAATGGTTTCATGTTCAGAAGAGCGACCGCCATCTCGTCGCGTCTCCTAGCAATGGCAAAGCACACAAGAGACAGCAATCCACAGCTTAGTCTGTCCAACAAACGTACACGTACAGCCCATGCCACTTTCAGACCCAACAAGGTCGCCACACAGGAGGCCGCGGCCGCTGTTGACGCACATCCCCCTCTTTACAAGCTCGAGGCCGCCGTCAAAGAGTCTGTTCAAAATCCACCCAAGGGCGAGTCAGTAGTTTATTGGATGCGAATGGCAGACTTGAGGAGTACGCTCCGTTCCCATCTCAGGCGTTCATATGGCTGACAGTCTCCAGTTTCCGACAATAGGGCGCTATCTCTTGCATCCTCTCAGGCCCAAGAGCAAGAGTTACCTCTGATTGTCATTTTTGCTTTGAGTACCCAAGATTACATCGCCCACGACAGATCAGCTCGTAGAATCGACTTTACACTTCGCAATCTCTCCAAGCTGAAGGTATAGCGTCTCTAATCATCAACCATCATCGCGCTCATCTTGTGTCCAGACGTCTTTGGCTGATCTTGACATCCCACTTCATACTATAATGCACACGCCTCGCCGAACATTGGCGAACCGCATCATCTCAATTATCACCGAGTTTGGGTGCACGAGCCTCTACGCAAATATGGAGTACGAGGTTGACGAGCTCCGTCGTGACTTGAAGGTATGTGAGTTGGCGAAGGATCAAGGTATCAAGGCGGTCTTTGTCCATAACAAATGCATCGTTGAGCCCGGCGTTATTCTCACCAAGGACAGCAGAGCATACTCTGTAAGGTTTCCGGCAGACGATAAATTTGTGATTCCTGACATCCAATTTTCTGAAGGTATATTCACCTTATCAGCGTAGCTGGCTTAGCGAGCTCAACCGTAACATTCCTCACTATCTCGAGGACTGTCCAAAGCCTAAGCCTAATCCTGCCTCTATACGTAAGGTCGAGAAATTTGCATTGCTTTTTGACACTCCTGTACCCGATGCCATCGAGGGTTTCGAACTCAAGGAGGCAGATAGCAAGAAAATGAGGGAAGTTTTCCCGGAAGGGGAAGAGGCTGCGGCAGAGGTAGGCTTATACTATACTACTTATGAATTTGATTCTCATTCCATTGCCAGATTCTGCATCGATTCCTGACCACAAAGTCGCGGACGTCTCAATTCGGTGCTGTAAATCCACTTGCGCCCGGCGCGGAGGAGTCTGATAACGCAACTCGCATCCTGAAATACGACAAAGAACGTGATAGAGCAGATCGAGATTCGACCAGTAGGCTCAGGTACCTCCAATCGATTGCCTATCCTTTTCGTACTCTCACCACCTGGCATAGCGTCTATTTGTCCTCCGGTGTACTCTCGATCAGGGAATGCATCAGAGCTACCATGAAGCTCCTTAACTCCGATGAAGTGGAAGGTGGCAGGAATTCTGGGATCGGCAGATGGGTTCAAGAGCTCGCCTGGCGAGATTTTTATACCTGTGTACTCGTCGGCTATCCTCGGGTTTCTATGGGTCGCCCTTTTCTGGAGAAGCTCTCTGCTGTAGTATGGGAAGATCATCAGGCTCCCCAGGATAGCGAAACCGCCGATAAACACACCGACAGGGAAAAAGACGGGGAGGTGTTACGCAGATGGAAGGAAGGAACTACGGGCGTGCCCATTGTAGACGCGACCATGCGATGCATTAAGGAGATGGGCTGGGTGCATAACCGGATGAGGATGATAACGGCCATGTTCCTGACGAAGGACCTGATGTTCGATTGGAGAGTTGGAGAGAGGGTACGTTGTTCATGTCCATTGCGATGCATGGGCTAATCATTGGTATTTCCGCCGTCAAGTACTTCATGGAACAGCTGATTGACGGCGACCTCGCATCAAACAACGGAGGCTGGCAATGGAGTGCCAGTACTGGTGTTGATCCTTGTCCTTACTTTAGGATTTTCAATCCGTATTCTCAGAGCAGCAAGGTTTGTTTCTTTATTAGTAAAACTCCCTATGTAACTTGACAATGAATTCAGGCGGATCCGACTGGAGATTTCATCAGACATTGGGTCCCGGAGCTCAATAAATTACGAGGTCCAGGTAAGCATCGTGGTTGACTATAACCTTGGTCGCCTTCATTGTCTTTGATAGATCTCCATAATCCTTCGGAGTCTGCAGCAAAAAAGCTTGGGTACCCACTTCCAATTGTAAAACATGCGGAGGTGCGCGACAGGGCTCTGCGAAGGTTCAAGAATCCAGGCGAAAAGTAGCTTATCTCAATACATCAACAATGCTTGATTGATTATCGTTCTTAATAATACGATGATTATTTGGACAAGTTTTTGTAGCCCAAGTTTCTCAATACTGTCCGTTCATCTTTTGCAATTTAGTGCCATAGCAACGTGTGGCGTAAAGCTAACCGAACGGGATCCGAGTATTTGTCCAGCTTTTGGTGTACAAATAGCATACAACAGACATATACCAATTTTGCATTGTTCGCCACAAGTGCGAGTGCAAAAGTTCCAAATGCAGACCAATCTCCCTGAGATTTATTTCCGTGGTTTTCCGTCTATCGTTTCCATGCAACCATGTTTACCATGCTTTGCAATCCAGAAAATCGCCTTGTAGGGCAATTTTGTGTGGTGACGGCAAGGACGGTATGATGTCCATCAAGTATCAATCATTGATGTTTGCCTGGATTGGCACATATTCATTCTCAGACTGAGGGGCTACTTAAGCAGATGGGATCTGCTTTCGTTTCCTTATCGATACTGCTACAGTACTCGTCAGCCCAGCAGCTTCTTGTTCTCTCTCGAATCCCACTCAATTACTCACCCTCCTTGCAGGCATCTGCCTTGATTACCTAGTCTCAACTCCTCAGCTCTCCGCGATGTCTAACGCCCCCACCAACACCTACACATCTTTCTTCCCTACGTCCTCCACGTCTCCAAATGCCTTCAGCCTCTTCATCGCACCCCAATCCCCACGTGAGGCCCACCAAACCTGCTCGGACTTGCGTCGGGCTCTTCGCCCTTCTACCCACCACCAGATTTCCGCTGTCTCTACCATCCAGCCAAAGCAGAGGTTATCGAAGACATCGTCTGTCAAGCTTAGCCTGAAGAAGTTTTTGGGTGCCATTAACTAAACTCTACTCAAGATATTGAACCACTAGGGCCTTCAAATGAAGTCCGATATCCTCCCAAACTCATAGATAGTAGTCAACGTTACCTTAAATAAAAGCTTCAAAGCTCGGCACATCTCGGGTATGGGGGGAGCCTGACAGTCTGATAATGTTCCAGGTGCTCGACAATCGCGTCACGATCCTCGTTGCGGACAGGAAAATCATGAGGACTCTCGTTGCGTGCAATGTCAAAAGGTGTCCTCCAATCAGCATCTTTGGTTGTTCTATCCCATCCACGGTCCAAGAAGAGCTCTATCATTGCCAGATATCGGTCGCGGTCGACTCGGAGGCGATTGAGCGCTGACCGTACTGCAAAATGGAGTGCATCGGAAGGCGGAGTGGCACCATGATCCAGAAGGTATGTCACCACATCGTAGCGGCCAAAGTCAATTGCGACATCAAGTGCTGTCTTGAACACAGGAGGATTTGACTTGTCAGATATCAGACCTGGCTCTCGTTCCACGAGGTCAACGACCGCATCCAGATTGCCAAAGGTGGCTGCGTAATGCATGGCAGTCCAACCGCAAGAATCACGATGATTGAGATCCATCCCTCGATTCACTAAATCACGTATGTCCTCTGCATCCCCATAGATCGCACAACAGGCCAAGACCTCACCGGATTGAAGCAGGTTGGTATGACCCCAATCTAGAAGGTGCCGAGATAAAGCATGGTACCTTCCACTGACTGCCCTTTCGTAAGCGTTGATCAGTGCGGGTTCGATTTCTCCTTGCCAGTCCTTCAAAAGAGTGAGCGGTTCATCCAACAAGGACTTGGAGGAAGAGATCTTCATGAGATTCCTGATCAGTCTGCCATATGTGCTCCTTTCAACTTCGTCCTCCATGGTAGATGCTGACGATATGTTGGGCAACTGATACAAGGAATAGACGATCGTGGAGAGAAAAAGATCTCTGTAGATTGAACTGGAGCTGGACGTTGAGTCAAAAAGATCCGAGTCAAGTATGTGCGTCGAAGACCATTCATCGAGTAGGCCACAAACACCTTCAATGACAACTTCTTTGACAGAATGATTGGATGAGTGGTCGAATACCCAATTCAAGGAGTCGCAAGAGAGTTGGCAGCTAACAATCGACAATTTTTCGCTGTTGACAGATACTTCAGTGCGCTCTACAATTTTTAAAGACTTTCTCGACATCTCTGGCCATTGAACCCAACGTTGCTTCTCAGTGAGCCTATACCAAAGGTGCAAGAATGCGTATCTTGTAGCACGAAAAGCAAACAACAGAGGCCGAGCTAGAGAGAACATGAAGGCGATGCGGTAGGGACAGGCAATGTCCCAAGCTGGGATCATCGAAGTTCCAAAGTAGAAGAGAAATGTGAGAGCAGTGATTGCGGAAACAACGTTGCATATTGGGGACGACAATTGGGAGACATAGAGAGCAAGTCCAACGAGGAAAATGGCAACCGAGCCATGTAGGATCAGCGGAAGACTCTCGATGATGTCGCCAAGTTTCCATTTTACAAGCCCTTGAAAGCGAAAATGACGAATCAAAGCGCGGGTCTTGGCGCCACCTGGAACAATTGCAGTATATGCCTGTTCTTTGTGTTAGATGATGGTGATCAGGAGAGAAAGTAAGTGTATGTACTTGGATCCACTGTTTGGCCAGAACAGTCAGAAGAGCGGTGGATAGTGACAGAGCAAGACTCGTAAAAAATAGTCCATTGATCCAGACATCAATTGAAGTGTAGGTTCGGCTTCCAGGACCTAGAGATGCTGTGGAGACAGCACTCATGGCAGTTTTATTGCCAGCCGCGGCTCTCAACAACTGATTGTTCTCGACAAGGAGGGAAACCATAATCTGTGCATTATCTGTTTGGAGTGCTTGAGACGTTTGAGCAACAAATGTTGTGACCACCGCTGAGAAAAGGGAAGCCTGGTTCGAGATTTAGGGAGAAGAGTTAAGAGTATGTATTCTGCTACAACTCACAAAAACCAGGAGACCATCGATGATATTTCGAAAGCCTTCAATCATGTCCGCGTCGTAGTTCTCTGCTTCGTCGAGATACACATTCCAAACACGAGCATTTTCCTTTGCTTCTTCACCGAGCTTGTCAGGGTTGTATTTCTTGGTGTAATCATAATTACGACCACCTGGGAACTATGTCAGTCATAACTCTCTCGATAGAAAATACGCAAGTACCGGGGTTGGCAGTGCTTAAGGTTGTAGGGCGTGATGCATGCAAGGTTTCTGCCATTCCAAGAGCAAGAAACGATGGAGGCAAGTGGCGAGGTGGTGGTTAGTGATGGACTTTTCGCAGCTTTAAAACTTATTTGAAACCGCATGTAAGCAATCTTGAGACAACCCGAATATAACGATAATGTCGTGAAGCCATTCATCTGGAGTCTGTTTGGCGTACCTCCAGGTGGTGGACCGTTTCATCTGTTTTGTGCTGTCCCGATATAAGATGTCGGCAGGGAATGGAAACGTTTTACCAGGGCAACATGATCAAAAGACCAGTCATAGTGCGGTTCATCGTATAAGGTGACCTGCCATTTAGCCAAAGTTTCCCATCCCAATGATCAGACCCTTTTGGAAGGCAGATAACTACGGAAGATTTTGGTCCTGAGTACCAACTAGCTCACAACATTGCTGAATTGCGGATAACTGTTATCCACTACCTAGGCACTATGGGCCTTCAATGCTAGTCGTTGCAAGATCAGTCCACCATTGCAAAAAGGCCGCAACGGCGACACTTGAGGAAAGCAGAGGAAACTAAGTAGTTGCTCCTCGGAGACAATGATGGTCATTTTGAAGGTGATCACATCAAATCACAAGAGCATCGCTTGATCTGAGGGCGCTCACCGCAACTATCTGTCGGGACATATTTCTGTTGTAAGTTAATTTTTCCTAGTCAAAATGTGATCTAGGTAAGACCACCCCTAAAAAGTGGCTGTATGTGTATTGCTGCCATCAACGACGAGCAGAAGATGTTGATGGCGGCTAAATTGAACAGTAGTGACAATCGAGATTCGAGCGCAGTGTGCACTTACCAGCCTCCTACCCAGGTGTGCTTCGAGGTTGAAGGAAAGCGCGAGTTAGCCTCAGAGGAAATTATTTGCTGTTCCAAAAATAGGTACTAGGGTAGTGATCCGGGAACCTTATTTTACACAACGTCAATGAATGACTACTCGCAGCGCCTGGGTTCCATGACCATGACTGCTCAAACCTCTTGAAGACATCGAAGGAACTTGCACTGTTGAAGAATGTTCTTTGGTGCGCGCGCATGGCTGTTCTTGAGCCTGAGGTTGAGGTAAAATCACCGCATTCCTGCCCCCGATGCCCTTGCATTTAACACAAAACAAGCTTACGATCCCGGGCATACAGCATACATGCCACCAAGCGCGCCTTGGAGCCACTCAACCTGCCCATAGCCTCCCGGGGCACACTTCTTCCACATCGCACATTCATTTCTGCAGACCCAAGTCCCGTTTACAAGGAGTATGTATGTATATGGCACGGGTTGACTTCACTTGCTACGGGCATGCAGGGCGCTTTTGTTTGTGTGAGATGGCGGCAGTAATGGGACGAGCACGACTGGTAGCCCGTGGGCGCACGACGACTGGAGTTCATAGTTTTCGGGGGTCCACAAATAGAATTAACCTAACGCCTCTCGGTAGGTTCTCCTGGTACTGCTTCTATTACTATCTCCAGTACCAGTACCTCGCTTCAACTCTGAATTGTGCAACACATACCATATGCTTCGGGGACACCCAAATCTACGTTCTTCATACTTGCACATGTCACCTCGCATGCATACAACCCTCTGATCCCATAGTTGCCAAGTGCACTACGGAATTGCAATTGAAGACGCGCTGCACTTTCGAATACTCACGAACACCAACAGGCACATGGTTGCTGTTAGATAGAACCTCTCAATCCACGTGGAGGTCAATAGGGTACGCCGTTGCTGTCGTCTATGGATGTCGATGAAAACCAGATGGAAAGGCTAGATTTCTTAATGACGAGCATCAGAGGCTTATACACGGCAATAATCGAGTCAACAGCTACGCCTGGGGACTCGAATTAGTATTTCCACTGCTATCCATGGTCGTCTCACCGTTACTCGCTTCCCTCTTCTGTATAATTATACGCTCATCTACTCGTCAAGAGAGACTCTTATTTGTTGTTGAACATTGGCTTTCGGGGTGAAGTCGGCACCATTGGCGCCTCGACTTAGACGAGCTCCCTATTTGATTTTTTGACAGCCGCGACCGGCGGTGCAAATCACAAAAACTTTTGTACTGGTCCTTCAAGGCTGCGCTCTGAAGTTTAACCAATGTGACGACTTGTCGTACTTAGGGTATGTCATACATTCTAACATTGGTCCTCAATTCCAACGATCACGTCTGTCCGTGGATTATATGCATCACGCTAAAACGGCGAAAGAGATTGTTGCACAGAACCCAGGGCTTATGTTTTGGGGGTCAGAGACGTCGCATATGGTCGAGGAAGTATTTGATCCCTCTATGGAGACAGGCTCGTATCAATGTTTGCTCGCTACACCAAATCTCCCTCTCAAACAGGGGAAGTTATAAGATTTTGTGCCCTTAAATCGGCTTCTACTGTCTTTTGTTCACCGCTACGATGTAGCGCACAGTACACCCGCACACTAATGCAATCGGACACTGGAAGTTCCAAAGTTCCAAGTCCCTATCCTATCGGGGAATAAGGTGACACCGCTCTTCCATTCCTCGACGTTCCCAATCTGAGGGCCCCACGTCAATATTATTATACCGAACTCCTCCCTCACGAAGGGCTACATCACTTTTGGATGAATTTCCTGAACAAGATCAGATTTTTCATGTATCCTCTTGTGAAGAGAGTCTTGATCAGATATGATGGAAGCCTGGCAGTCTGGTAATGTTCCAAGTGCTCGACAGTTGTGTCATGACCTTCGCTACGTGCAATATCAAGAGGTGTCCTCCCGCCTGCAGTTTCAAGTGTTCTATCCTATCCGCGGTCGAGCAGATTCACTAAGAAACCTGGGTTGAGGTGATGCACAAACCGAATGTATACCAAAGAGGGATTCAGGACAAGGAAGGGATAGGAGATATGTGAGGGTTGATGTAGAAGAAGTTGCTTGTGTAGTGTATGTATGTATATTGCCTGTACTCTTCTGACAGAATAAAAATTAGGGATGTTCGAAGTTGGTCGTAGCCCGCGGTCACATTTCGTGGCGCGCGTGTCCCTATTGGCAGGTGTGACGGGTTTCTCGCTTGCGGACTACCAGCATGAAAGGTATTGATACATATGCATGAACGAGTATGTACTACTGTACAATACGTTCGCGGGGATTGTTGAAATCCAAATACTACTACGCCGACGCCGCAAAGTTCCTGCCTCTTCTCGAAGCACTTAGCGACCAGATAGCAACATCTGCACCCCACTACACTGTCGGAACATTCCTAGAGTGCCATTGGCCCAACTAACAAACGGTATCCTCGTTGAGAGGGGCTTTTAATTTAACCAGTTACATATGCGAGCGCTGTTGAAGCGGAGAAACGCATTTAAGCATAGTTCTCACGGGCCCACTTAGCACCGTTAACAAGGTTGACGAGTGAGGTCTCAGTCTCCTTCCATCCACGGGTCTTGAGACCGCAGTCCTATGGAGCAAGAGTTAGAATATGGGGTCTTGCGAATCGAATCAAAAATTTGACTCACAGGGTTAACGAAAAGGAGAGAATCTGGGAGGATTTCAAGCATGGCCTTGATGCGGTCCTTGATCTCCTGTTCTCCAGGAACACGAGGAGAGTGGATATCGTAGACACCCGGGCCAATCTGGTTGGAGTAGCCGTAGTGCTTGAAGGTGTTGAGGAGCTTCATGTCAGCCTTGGAGGCCTCAATGGAAATGACATCAGCGTCGAGGCGCTGGATGGAAGGGAAAATGTCATCGAAATCGGAGTAGCAGAAGTGGGAGTGGGTCTGGAGAGTATCGCTAACCCCAGCGGTGGCAAGCTTGAAGGAGTCGACGGCCCACTTGAGGTAGGCATCCCAGTCAGCGCGACGGAGAGGGAGCTATTAGAATGTACGTTAGTAGGGGAAGGCATCCTGAACAGCTTATACATACACCCTCACGGATGGCAGGTTCGTCGACCTGAATGGCATGGATGCCGGCCTTCTCGAGGTCAATGACCTCGTCGCGGAGAGCGAGAGCAAGCTGCTTGGATTGCAGCTCACGAGACACATCAGCACGAGGGAATGACCAGTTGAGAATGGTAACCGGTCCAGTAAGCATTCCCTTCATGGGGTTGTTGGTAAGGCTCTGGGCGTAGCTACTCCACTTCACGGTCATAGGACCAGGGCGGCTGACATCAGAGACGATGATGGGAGGACGGACGTAACTAAGTGGTACAGTTAAGTTGAAGAATTCTAAAATGTCATGTGCGACTCACCGGGAACCATAGCTCTGAACCCAGGCGTTCTGTGTGAAAACGAAACCCTTCAGCTGTTCACCGAAGTATTGAACCATGTCATTCCTCTCTGGTTCACCATGGACCAAGAGATCAAGACCGATCTTCTCCTGGAAGCGGACGACGGTCTCGATCTCCTTCTTGATGAACTCCTCATATTGCTCGTAAGTGAGCTCTCCCTTACCAAGCTTGGCACGAGCAAGACGGATCTCCTTGGTTTGCTGAGGACAAACCATCAGCAAATCGTCCAGGCTAATGAAACTCTTATACATACAGGGAAAGATCCGATCGTAGTGGTGGGGAACTTGGGAAGGTTGATGTGCTTAGCCTGGATCTCCTTACGAACGGCGAAGGGGCTCTTGCGCTCGAGCTGGTCAGGGGTGATAGCAGCAACGCGCTTGCGGACAGTGTCATCAGAGTTGGCCTCAAAGGCACGACGAGCAGCAATGGACGTCTTGTTGGCCTCAAGGGCAGCAGCGACCTTGGGGTCCTGAGAGTTAGAGAGGATGGCAGCGATGGTGGCAACCTCGGCGGCCTTCTCGGTGGCGAACGAGAACCAATCCTTTTGCTCAGGGGTGAGCTTAGTCTCAGAAGCAAGAGTGACGGGAGTGTGGAGGAGTGAGGATGAGGTGGCGACGATGACACGATCCTGGCCGAGAGCTTCGACAGCAACCTTTCCGAACTTGATGGCGGCATCAAAGTCGGTCTTCCAGATGTTACGACCGGAAACGAGACCGAGAGAGAGGACAATATTGGTATTCTTAATGGCATCAACAACTTCCTGGAGTTGACCAGGGGCACGGTCGAGGTCGATGTGAAGACCGGCAACAGGGAGCTTGGCAACAAAGTTCAAGTTAGAGTCAAGACGGGCAAAGTAGGTAGTGAGGAGGATCTTCGGAGCAATGGCAGCAAGCTCGGCGTAGGTAGAGGCAAACTCCTTCTCCAAGGAGGCCGCGCTATCGAGGACAAGGACAGGCTCATCAACTTGGACCCATTCGGCACCAGCATCCTTGAGGCCTGAGAGGAGTTGGTTATAGATAGGAAGGAGTTTGGGGAGAAGAGAGATAGGTTGGAACCCAGGCTTGGAACCCTTGGCAGCCTTGCCAAGGACAAGGAAAGAGATAGGACCGAGAACGACAGGGCGGGTGGTGACGCCAACGGCTTTAGCCTCATTGAACTCCTCAAGAGCCTTGTTGAAGTTCAACTTGAAGTCAGTGTCCTCAGAGAACTCAGGGACGACAAAGTGGTAGTTGGAGTCAAACCTAAAAAGGCAAGTGTGTCAGGGATATCATGTCAAACAACGAGACAATCAAGGCACAACTAGTCGAGATCAAGAGATAGGAAGAAAAAACTGAACGTACCACTTCTTCATCTCTGAGGCGGGGACATCGACACCCTCAGACTGGCGACCACGGCCCATAGCAAAGTAGACGTCAAGAGGCGAAAGGCCGAGCCCAACATAACGCTTGGGGATGACGTTGAAAGCGGCTGCGTGGTCAAGGACATGATCGTAAAGGGAGAATTCACCGCTTCATCATTGAATCAGTCTCATATATCTACGTGATCGATAGAGATCAGGAAATATACCTGGGGACGAAGTCAACACCCTGGGCCTTGACGGTGGTCCAGCTGGCCTTCTTAACTTCAGCGGCAGCCTTGTTAAGATCTTCAGCAGAGAGCTTGCCAGCCCAGTAGGCTTCAACGGCCTTCTTGACTTCACGGTTCGCACCTGTCGAAAATTGATAAAACGTTGAAGGTCGGTCGTGAAAACAATGATATTGCTCTTACCGATGCGAGGGAAACCAAGGACGCTGGAAAGGACCATTTTTGAAATGCGGGTGGGATGGAAGAGGTGGAAGATGGTGGAACGATACGGAAAGATGTTTTGGTGGGTGAGTTTTACACAATTCGCACGTGCTTTGATTATCGATATGTCGGATCTGATCTCCGGCCGAAAGTGATCCCTTGCTACCTCTTTGCTCCTTGGTCCCGGGCAGACCATGCTTGAGACATACTTAGTCACAGTTTGCTATTCTGTTATACTTTATGAGTTCTAATCAGGCAAAGGAAGCTTGTGGTCGGGAGCGTGGAAAATATTAGAATTTTAACCAAGATGGTTTCATACTCATCATCGGCCGAAATGCACTGGCAGGAGACTTTATTTGACAGAAAGATTTCAAAGGAATGTATGTATACGATATAGTCTGTGCGGTATGAATGCAAATATAATATAAATATCAAATAGAAAAGCCTGGTCATTGCCCACTAAGAAGATCCGACCGCCCTTTGAGCCGCTCGAAAGCCAAACGGAAAAGCCTCTTGCCGTTTGTCATTTTCCTGACTTTGGCCTCGACCACCGATTTTGCAGGATGAGGCAGCCTGGCGGGATTGGGAGCAGCACAGATCGCCGGTTGGTCGAGAGTTTGACCATCCGGTAGGTCAGGAACTTCAATGACAGGATCAATGGCATGTGTGGCAGGCGTAATGGGTCCATCGCTGTCTGAGCCCGAGTTGGTAGAACCGAGAGTACGAGAGCCAGAAGAATCAGAGCCAGAATTGATATCAGCACCAGGTACTGTCAAGAAGGTGGTGGGAGGCCGTAGGGGTGTAGGTGGTGGTCCGTCTTCAGCCGGAGGACTGTCGAATGCATAGATCTCATCCGAGCTGAGAGAGCTGTCCGTTTCATCACTGTGTTCAAAAACCGCCACGTTCTGTGCCACAGCCACCTGCGCCTCGTCATGCTTGCCTTCAGAGTATGTTTTGGCGGCTGCACGAACCGTTGAGTTAGCATACGCTAGTTCCTCCTCCGTCATGAAGAAAGTGTCGACAGCCAAGATCTCGCGGCGTAGTTCGTTCAAGGTTATACGACTCAGAGGGTTGATTCTGAATATCCGCTTGAGAATGTTGTTCGCTCCCTGAGAGATAGGAAGAACTTGTCGAAGGAAATCTCTGTCGTGCAGGTACGCAGCAAAACAGTCGTCCTTGGCTGTCGCGTAGCGCCATGGGTTGCGACCGGATATCATGTTTGTGAGGATGACACCGAGAGACCAGATATCACTATAACGAGTGGAGTAGCGGCCTACTGAGAGCTCCTTTCCGATGCATTCTGGAGGCTGACATCAGTGGACAGCGGAAGTGCGACGAGACAAGAGCTTACCAGGACTCATGTAATAGGAGCTACCGCAACCAAAATCACTTGATATATGATCCTGAGTCGAGAGACCAAAGTCCGCAAGGCGAATATCAGTACCGCTACCTGAGCACAAAACATTCTCTGGCTTTATGTCGCGATGAAAAACGCTCTTCTCGTGGCAATAGTCTACGGCGTCGATGAGCTGAAGGAAGGATTTCTTGACAAGTTGAACCTTGTTGTGAAAGACACGAGCCTCGGTTATGGCGGCAAACAGGTCCCCTCCACGGCAGAAATCGAGCACGACGAAAAGGTACTTGTCATCGTAGATGACGCGATGAAGAGTAACGATGTTTGGATGATCGCAGACCAACTTGTGCAAGGTGATCTCACGTCTCTGAAACTGTTCTTGGTGGGATCCCTTCTCTGGCCTGAGGAGACATTTAACGGCGTAGTAGACAGGCTTATCGAGAGGAGACAAGATATCGAGAGCACGATAGACCTTGCCATAAGCACCAGCGCCTAAGCTTTCCAGAAGCTTGAGGCGTCCATTGTCAATAGTTAGTCCGTTGAGATCAGGCATGGAGTCTGTGACAGCGATGCGGCCCATGATGAAGAAAAGGCGATATGAAGCAAGTTTGAAAAGATAAAAAGCGGTTTGAAAGAATATTGAATAGAAGTAAAGTTAAAAGATGAGAGTAAGAAGAAGAAAGTGGGGAATAGGCGGAGAACAGCGAGCATCCTTTAAAGGAGGCGAGGCTGACAGTGACTGTAAGAGGAAAGTGACATTCCCGATATGGGCAGAGGGAAATAAACTCGGCTAAGAATAGCCTTAGGCGACGCGCGCGCGTCGAGGCACGCCAGGGGCGCGTCGACTCAACACGAGGAGGATCATGCTGGGATATTTCAGAAGGTTCCAATATGTTTCCAGCGCGTACTTAATGGCCGACTTGTCTCCGTGACTGCCGTCCTCGGGTCGGGCGGTCCGATTCTTCCCTGAGACTCTTAATGATTTCGAACAGAAACATTCCTCAGAATCTGACCCCGACTCCTCCCTATTAACATCATGTCCGATAACACTTCCTTCGTTCTTCGCGCCGTTGAGGACGTTGCCTACGAACAGCGCCCGATTCCAGAAAGTATGCTAATAGTATATCTTTTCCCACAGACGTCAATTTAACATCGTTTGTCGCAGTCTCTGGTGATCAGGTCCTTGTAGAGGTCAAAAAGACTGGTGAGCAGCGCTGTTCCCTTCCTTTGACCACGCGCCCATACTTATTACCTCGATCGTCCAGGCATCTGTGGTTCTGATGTACGATCCGAGCTTGCATTTTGAATATATTTCTGAATCTCAGACCCCATCTGTAGGTCCATTATCTTGTTCATGGCCGCATCGGTGACTTCATTGTCAAGAACCCGATGGTAAGTTGCTAATTTGAACCATTGGAAGTTGAACGTTGAGTGCTGAAGCCTCGAGTAGGTTTTGGGCCACGAGTCCTCTGGCGTAGTCGCAAAAGGTTAGAGATCAAAACCTTAACTGTATTGGTCACTGACTTGTAAGCTAGTTGGACATGATGTTAAGCATCTGAAGGTCGGCGATCGTGTTGCGATGGAGCCTGGTGCAACCTGCAGTGAGTCAACCATTCTGAACTATCAGCTCACCAATCGATTGATTCACGCCCCATAGAAAAGTGCGATCTGTGCAAGTCCGGTCGCTATGAAGTACGTCTTTTCAGCTCGATCGCAAGGGCACTAGTGAATTTTCTTTGGCCCAGCTCTGCCCCGACATCATCTTTGCTGCTACTCCGCCGTACGATGGTACTTTAGCGAGGTACTATCGTTTACCCGCAGATCTCGCTTTCCCCATACCAGATAACGTTTCTCTCGAAGATGGCGCCATGGTAATACCTTTCGAAGATCGCAAGATTCGTGTTCTCACAGATCACACAGATTGAGCCTCTCGCAGTTGGTGTCCACTCTGTATCTAACCTTGGTGGATTCCGCGCCAACCAATCCATCGTAGTCTTTGGATGCGGACCCGTCGGCTTGCTCTGCATGGCTGTTGCAAAAGCCCTTGGAGCAGCTCGTATTATTGCTGTTGACATCAATGCCGCTCGTCTTGAATTTGCCAAGAGTTACGCTGCAACCGAGATCTATCTCCCGCTCAATTTTGAGGAAGGCGAGACCAGACCTGCCTACAGCAGGCGCAATGCCGAGAAGATGAAGAAAGATTTGGGCATTGAAGACCGAGGCCCCAAGTCCATCGATCTTGTTATCGATGCCAGTGGCGCCGAAGTATCGATCCAGACTGCCTTGTACGTAGCCAAGTCTGGGGGTGTCGTGGTCCAGGTACGTTTGATATGTTCCCTTGTACAATATAAATCTGATGTTTCGATTAGGTTGGCATGGGTAATACCAATGTCACAATTGATATTGGGCAACTCATGACAAAAGAGCTCAACTATAAAGGCTCATTCCGGTATGGCGTAAGTCGCTTGGGTCGTGTCCTTTGTCTTCTAGCTGATGGCTCCTCAGCCTGGCTCCTACCCACTCGCCATCGCTCTCGTCGCTCAGGGCAAGATCAACTTGAAGCCTCTGGTCACCCATCGGTAAGTCCTTTGTTGCCAAGGGATCACGAGTAGTCATTTCGTTTTCATCGTGCAGCTATGCATTCAAGGACGCTATCATTGCATTCCAAGCTACACGCGCAGGAAAGAGCGAGGATGGGAAGGGTGTGATTAAAGCAATCATTTCAGGACCTGACGTCTCTCCTGATGTGGCTTAGACTTTTTTTGGGTATTATTGCGTGCTGTATCTTTGTATCATATAAATCGTATTCCTGGCTGTCATGAAAACAATCGATAGCATTTCCTCAGGGAACAGGAAGTAGGTAAAAACAAACACTGACAGCGAACTGGCCATAATGTCAGAGTTTATACACTTCACTGGATGTGAAGCCCATTTCGCCTAGGATACCTCCGACGGGACCTTGCGATAGGTTTCTTCCGAATGGTCCTGCTACTGCACTGATCATTCTGAAGATACATTAGTCCATGCACGTTCAGAGTAGATTACAGAGACTCACGGGTCAGGCCCACAAACCAGAAACAGCACCTTGCGTAGTGGCTTCGGCTCTTCTGACTTTCCAAACAGTCGCTGCCACCATGACGTCCTTCCGTTCAGACCAAGACATTGCTCGATAGCAGGCTTTTCAATCCGGCCTAAGCTAGGGGTAGGTAAGTGGGAAGAGGACGGTGGCCCTTCGCAAGAGTCCACAAAAAGCTTGAGTCGAAATCTCTCAGGGTTTTCATTGGCGAAGGTAGAAAGTTTGTCCATTATTCTGGGAGGGGGAATGTCCGTGGGGGTACGTGAAGAGTGTAAGAGAGTAAATCGAGTTTTATGTTCAGATGGACGAGAGATAACCGAATGGAACAGCTGGTAGAAAGGAGTGATCCCAGTCCCTCCAGATATCTGAGCTGAGGATGAGAGGCAGTGAAATATCTCAAACTAGAATCATACCATTATTATCTCATCCCACTCGCCTTCTCTCCATAGCCATGTTTTGAGCGGCCCACGCAGCTCAATGGTCTCTCCTGGTGTTTTGGAGTGTAACCATCTCCCAACCTCGCCTTTTGGATACTTCTTAACCCAAAAAAGCATACGTCCATCCTCGTCGACTCCTTCGAGTGGTGTATAAGGCCTCTCTACTTGAATATCATCATCCTTGATATACACTGACCAGATCGGAGCAGATAGCGATCCCGAAGAATCGGATGCAGGAAGAAGTTCAGGAGGGACTATTAATTCTAGAAGCTTGGTATCTGGACCGGACATCTCGTTCATTGAGACCTTGGATGGTGTGAAATGTGATGGGGACAGAGGGGTCGTCGTTGACGTAGGTGCCGACCGAGAAGGATCTGGATAGAAGAAATAAAGGGAGAACCCAACGGCTACTCCAGCTCCAAAAGCCAGGGAGGTATAACGCGGCACGGATCTAGTTTGGACATGTTTCTGGGCGTATGCGCGGACGCGAGGAAAGTTCGGACGTAGCCTGCAGTGCCTGAGCAACTGTTGACGCGCAGCGACGTTCATCGAGAGAACTGGAAGAATTTTGTCACGAGTGTCACGAGTCATGTGGTGTGATGTACCGCAAGTCGCGTCACGCATCTTCCCAACTTAGCTTTGCTTTTCACTATGCCATTCCAAGCCAGGAATCCGTATTATCTACGGATATCGAAAAAAAACGTGCTTCCTCTCTATGTATTTTGTTTTCATTCCCGCCCATCACCTCCCAGCGTGTCTGACCATTGAACACGGAAGCTTTACCTGGACGAACGTCATCTCGACTGGATGTCTGATCTCATTCTTCAACATGTCCTTGCAGATCTAAGGTCACAGTATGGCTCTCATGATTGTGCTGCCTGGAATATTCAACTGAAAATGCGCGACGACAGCATTTTGCCTAAACTCAAGAAAGAAGTATCCGTGACGGTCGGGGGACCATCGAACACCAAGAAGTCTACCTTGGATACGCATAGAGGAGGTGCGAGTTTTCAGATGACTACCTGTACTGTTTAAATAATATTCTTTCTGTAGAGACATACCAGTTCTGCTATTTCTTTCGCAAAACAGAGCCTCACTCTGTCGTAGTCAAGGTGAGTTGCTCATTCGCACACACATCGACTACGTGAGGTGACCCCCTTTCAAAGTCAAGAACATTCGTCGCAGTACCCCCACAAAAGCAGCCCACAATGCCTCCTCCTCCTGTCCCGTCCTCTTCCAAGTCACAGCGAGGTAAGCGGAAGTCAAAATCGGTTGTTGAGAGAGGCTGCAATCAGGGTGCTCGGAAAAAACGCAAGACCAAGGGCAAAGGAAGAGCCCAGGATGATGATGATGAACTTTCAACGTCAGGCCGCGAGGATTCTGATGAAGATTACAATCCTGCTGAACTTCAACGATCTAAACGGACTACGAACTCAACCCATGTAGAAGATGTCGACATGATTGACCAAAGTCCCAGGAGGGATACGCCAGCAACAACAACGATAGAATTCGAACTTGATCAGGAAGAAGAGAAACCCAAACCTGTTCTGCAGCTGAAATATCGGGGATTCGACATCTTCGGTCACTGTTTATGTGTGGTTGTAGAGCCATGGCCTCCCGTTCGATCAATGTCAAGAGCGCCTTCTGTCAACACAGTTCTTAGCAGAGAACCGAGTATCGTACCACCTCAGCGCCCCCTGGCCCAAAGGGTAGACGTTCGGGCAAAGACTCCTCTCTTTCTTCCTGATGACTACAGAGAGACAAGTGAGACCCCCGCTTTGTTTAGAGACAGGAGCATGCCTCCTCCACTTGCGGGTTCCCTTCTCGACCCCCGATTTTTGGAAGATTCAGACGATTCGGATGAAGATGGAGGAATGATGCTTTTCAGCCAAGTTTTGAATAATACTGGAGACGTTCGAGCTGGAGCTGCGGACGACGATGAAGATATGGATACTGAGATGTTTTTTGGGGACGCTGACGAAACAAGAGAGCTGTGATAATGTATCTGTAGTATTCATCATTAAGTCTAGGACATCAGATCTAATGGGATATATGTATAGTCTAGATATCTAGATTTTGTGCCTTCAGGCTCGCCCTATTTCCCTGAGAATCTCTAGTTTTCTCGCCTCTGACACTTCCTTGAAGCCTGCATTGGTCATCTCGAATATGCCGTGCCCTCCAGAAAGCGCCCGAAGTCGGTTAGAGTAATCCAACATTTTACTGAGAGGAGCAAGTGCATAGACAGAGCGTTTTAGGTGATACGAGCCTGAGGACGTAGAATCAGTGCCGCCAGACGGCGACAAATTGAGTGGTGGTATGTAAACGCCATCTTCGGGATAGCCTCCTATTTCTTCATCGCCATCTGCATCCAAAGTCGTCCCTGACCCTAAGTCCAGAACTTCACCGCCATGCTCTGTCAGATCCTTCACAACCTTTCCGAGACTGTCCTCCGTAACAGTTATCTTCAGACGAACGAAAGGCTCCAGTATTGGGCCAATGCCTGCATTACGAATGCGATTTCGCAAGATGACAGCTGTTGCACCAGTCAAGAGCGAAATGGGAGTTCCGGTCGGTAAAGTGAAATCGACCAGCTTGATATGAAGGTGTGACAAGGCCAGTGAACTATTAGGCGAGTTCGATAATGCGCTCGCTATTCCTTGGAATATATGAGCTCGTGGTGTTCCTGAAAGTGTGTCAGGAGAGGGACACGGCCGTCCTTTCTCATCCAGTACCACATTCCCGTCCCAGATAGGATCTCCCTTCTCATCATACTCCAGAGATCGTATTTCAAGGGACACCACGATTTCGACTTGTTTTCCCCCAGAATCGGTTTGCCAAACGTCGGAATTCGGTGGTGATAGTCCTGACCCTAGGCCCTCTCGATAGCTCACTCGACGCTGTCCAAGTTCAAATCGAACCCCCCACTCGTCCCTTAGTCGGCCTTCAACGATTTCAAGATGGAGAGCACCCATCCCATGGGCGAGTATCTGTCCTTCTTGCACATCCACACGAACAGAAGGGTCCGTACGGGCAAGGGCATTCAAGGCCTCTTGTACTGGCTCCAGGTCGGAATGCGACTGGGGAATGATGGAGGCAGCGATGACCGCCGGGGGAGGGGTGATGTCGCGAAGAACCGATTGGCTGGAAGCTGGTCCACCAGTTGATACCAATGTATCTCCGGTACGTGTGTATTTAAGCCCAAGAATGACTCCAACCGAGCCGAACGGGAGCTCGTCGACCTCTTCTGCTTCTGCCGCGTATAGCAAAAGCAACTTAGAGACACGTTCACGTTGATTCCGGTTTTTATTCAACACAACACTTTGCCGTGTCAACTTTCCTGTTTTTTCTGTGAGTATGGGGCGAAGTTTGAATAAATTTAGCCAGCACCTGAATATACACGAACGAAGGTCATCCATCCCCGTTTCTTGTCCCAAACAACCTTCCAAGCGAGCATCCTGACTGGAGCGTTGGCCGCCTGAGTATCATGAGGAATGTCTCTTGGGCTAGCTAAAAGTTCCCCGATATAATCCATGACCAGATCTGTGCCAATATCCTTCATCGCTGAGCCGCCAAGAACAGGGAGGATCTCATTCCGAATCGTAGCCTTTCGGAGATGCCGAAGGATAGTCGAGCTGTCTACCTGCAAGTATGCCGTAGGACTTGACGGAAGTCCCAGAAGTTTGTCCATGAGTTCTTCAGAGAACATGGAGAGGTTCTCAAGTAGTTGAGTTCGTGCTGGGATCAAGTGAGGCAGGATTGGGTGGGAGGAAGGAAGTAAAGTAAAGCCGCTGAATGCTTCATCGTCTTGGGGTAGAGGGTGACACGAGACTTTCCCTTCCGTGTCCCACTTCCAAACTTGCCATTTGACAAGATCTACTAATCCTTGGATTCCAGGTTCTGCCTGTGCGTAGTCGAGAGGGTTAAAGGATGAAATGGGGAGTATGAGAGCCAAAGGGTGAGGATGAAGTCGATTGGAAAGCAAGGATGCCATAGATGCTCCAAAAGAGGCCCCTGGCCGGTCAAGTTTGTTGAGAAACATAATTCTCGTCGGTACACCATACCTAGGATCCAAGAAAACAAAAACTTCAATTTACAAATTGAAGGATGTATCGAAAGCCTCAATTCAGGAACGTACCTGTCTAGTTGTTTCCAAACCCCCTTAGTCTGTGCCTCAACACCCTCCACGGAATCAATTAGAACAACGGCACCATCTACCACGCGACTGGCACTTTCGACCTCCATTCCAAAGTCTGCATGTCCTGGAGTGTCGATGAGGTTGAACGTCCAGTCCTTCCATTTGACCGGGATACTGGCTGACTGAATCGTAATTCCTCGTTCCCGTTCCGCAGGAAGAAAGTCGGTGGTGGTACTACCTGTGTCTACCGTACCTCGTGAAGAGAGATACGAGGATTTCAACAGGATAGATTCGGTTAGAGTAGTTTTTCCTGAGTCTAAACGAGTCGCATTTTAACAGGGTCCTTGGACTTCTGGCTGACTGGACGCACCAATATGGGCGACGAGCGCCATGTTTCGCACTTTGGACGGATCATATGTGGCCAAACTTGAATAAGCACGACATAAAGTTTTTGCAGCCTTGGACAAGGTGTAACGCGTCCATTGGGATGGGACCATGGGCCAGGTCCTACTAAAAACATTTGTAAGGCAAGGAAATCGGAGGCTTTTGAACATAACACGAATAAATTGACTCTATTGTTGAGACCACAATAATGTCATCCACCCTTTGGCCCACATATAATCCCTCTCTCTTTTGTCCACCCATACGATGGCCTCAGATACGCTGCAAGGCCTTGAACAGCGCATTAAGCAGCGTGAGAGTGCCCTCAAACATCCTCTACAAACTATTCCTGTCGCGACACATGCTCCACATGGCAACATTCCCAACACACCATTGGCAGTGTCCACCATTGCGTTTCTTCTCGGAGGTACTTTCTCAGTTGGCCTTTTGATGTTTGTGAATGGGGGGTTCGACCGTTATTGGTGGTCAACCGCTCAGCTTGGCTTTTTTATCGCTTCATGGGCTGGCTTTCACTGGGGGGAGTTCGCCGTGACTGCCGGATGGAATCTCGAGAAATGCAGTGTTGATTGTAAGTAAAGCTTACACTTTTGAAGGTCTTACACTAATATGACTTGCAGCGTATCTGCTGGATAATGGTGCCATGTATCATATCGCTAATACCACTGCCCTTACAGAATATCTCATCACGTTATACTTTAAGCCCTCATCTAAATCGTTTCCCTACGTAACGCTCCTTGGTATGTGAAAAATTCATATGCAAGATGCATAGAGACTCTCATACATATTGAAGGCATTATTTCGGTGCTCATGGGCCAATTATTACGATCTGTTGCCATGATCCATGCCTCAACCAGCTTTTCTCACTCTGTTGCCTTTCACAAACGCGAGAATCATAGACTGGTGACCGACGGTGTTTATGCGTCAGTCCTTGTATCTAATTCATTCTTATTTCTGTTCATGTTTGCACAGGTGGTTTCGTCATCCCTCTTATGCAGGGTTTTTCTATTGGGCATTGGGGACGCAGCTTGTGCTTCAGAATCCTCTGTCGTTTGTCATGTTTGCATTTCTATTATGGAGATTTTTTTATTATCGAACAAGAGGTAAGCCTTCCGACTCATATTTCCTCATCGAGACTAAATAATATATCGTGCAGCGGAAGAAAAGGCCCTCATAGGATTCTTTGGTGACGACTACGTCAAATACAGAAAGCGAGTTGGCACAAAGATACCTTTTGTGCCATGATACCAGATGTTAAGTTAAGGCCTAGGGTCTTGAAATAATTATTCCGATGCCTTTGCAATAGACTCATGTAGTGATTAAGTCGCGACGTGGTGTTCAGATCATGACCATAAGGAAAGTGTGCATGGAGATACATAGCCTACATATGTCCACACTGAAGCATCTACTCGTCTGAAATGGCACCCTTGCCGGAAACATAGATACCATCCAAGAATTTACGGATATCCTTGTTTCGCACACGGCAGATACCTTGGATCGAGGCAGCTGGTCATACGTGAGAGATGGGCGACCATACAGGAGATATCTAGTACTCACCAGATTGTGAGACGTTGTCAATATCGTTGCCCTCCAGAATCAGCTCATCCTTCTGAGCTGAAGATTCCGCGATGATAACACCGTCTAACATATTGACATGTCGCACAGTCTACACAAACTTGTCAGTGACATGGAACGAATCCCGTTGTGATTGGACATACCTTTTCACCAAGGAAATTGCGGATCTCCACCTTGGTACCGTCATTTTGAATGATGCAGTTGATGGGGAAATGGGCGTAGACAGCACGCATTTTGTAGCGGAAACCCTGTTAGATAGTAAGAAGTCATTTTTAAGCTGATATATCCTTGTATCGAACAAACCTTGGTGACGCCGATGATCATGTTATTGATCAGTGTTCGGATGGTGCGTAGGCAAGCGACGTGCTTGCGGCCACCTTGCCACACGGCCAAAGAAACCTTCGTTGTCTTTCCCTTCTGCAGCAGAATATCCATGTTGACATGGCGGACGTTCTTGGTGAGGGTTCCCCGCGGGCCCTTCACAACGATTACGCGGGACTTGATGGAAACCTCAACACCTTCAGGAATATCGAGTTCTTCGGTCTGGAGGACGTCGCGCATCTGTAGAGGAAGATGAGTTGAGTTTTTGTCAAAAGTGGTTCCCTGTCATCCAAAGTCCTCTCCTGCCATCCATTTGCTAGATCTCTCCAAAACGGCCAAAACGACTGTCAAACGAAAGCTGGCAATGGATGGACTTCGGGGGACCAGGCGACAGCGAAACGGATGGGCGGTACACACCTTGAGCGATAATTTTGAGGGGGCGTTGGACGATGGGTGGATTTGACGGAGGATTGGCTCAAGCTAGCTGACATAAGCAATTCCTATTTGAGATATGTCCCTGAACGGAATGCTCGTCCCGACCTGTCACCTGAATAATCTCCATAGTCAATGTTGAAAAACGACTCTCCTGTTAAAGTCATCACGAAAATGTCTCCATTCATAATCCTATTTTCCAATTTGCAAAGTTATATGTATTTTGAACGAATAGTAAGAGCCCAGAGTGGACAGATCGAAGTGAAAGATCCGTCGGACAAGGAAATGTCGGAGTTTGAAACGGAGATACATTGTCACGCGTGTCATTTTGAGCTCTTTTACAACGACCACCACCATCGTACTACGTTCGTCTTGGCTGTTACTGGCAGAGTGTGTGAGACCGTTTGAAAAAGTGCCCCGAACACTCCAACAGCCTTTTGTCTGATCGCTTGTAGGATTCTACGGTTGAATCTTTTGCTCCTCTGCATAAGTCATTGCTATGTCTCTATATTCGCAGAGCCATTACGCCCAGCCTGCGTACTCTCACTACCCGCCTCCTGCTCACCATGGTTATCCTTACCAGTACCACCAATTGCCACCTCAAATACCCCCAGTGCCCGTTTACCTTGATCCAGTCTCCTTTCGCCGGGAGTATACCGCCCGTCTTGCGGAACTCACAGTCAACTCTAGACCGATCATTCAAAACTTGTCGATGCTCGCTCAAGAATATTCCCGCTACCCCGAGATCGTCGCCCAGTGCCTAGAAGCTCATATTCGTAGGGTGAGTCTTGTTTTCTTATCAACAACTCTCGATGCCGGTTTTGCCCTTGGTTGGCTTTGTTGTTGGTGTTGACACATTTGTCATTTGTCACATCGTCATTTATATATCTCTTGATTCGTCATGTAATCTAGTCGTAGTCTAGATTGAGCATAAGAAACGACCAAGGCTTGCCCTTTGTGAGATGATAGCTCTATTGCAATCGTCACCTTTGCCTCTTTCTTTTGTCTTCCTATCCTGAACCGCGGTTTGCTGACTCATCATTTCCATTTTTGGCTGTGTCTCGTGTACAGGTCCCCCACTGGATGAAATTGCCTGGTTTTTATCTTTTGGACGCAATTTCAAAAAATGTTTACGAGCCGTATGCACGCCATTTTGCTACGTTTGTCATACCTTTGTTCTTGGAGACATATGGACAGGTTGACGCGGCGACTCGGAGCAAGATGGAAGAGATGTTACTGACATGGCGAACTGGTTCCCCTCATGGCAAAGAGCTCTTCGGTGTTCCCCCTCAAGTCGCCATTGAACGAGGTGTTTGGGGTGATGGAGGATCGAGTCATAATGTGAGCGATTTTTATCTTGCTACTCATTCTCTTCTAACCTGTTTGCAGGCGTCTTACGGTGGCTCAGGACATATCACCAAAGCCCAAGTTCTTACTGAACTCGAGTTCAGCCTTTCGCAAAAAGAACGCGCACTACAAGCCAATCCATACGATACGACGACTCAAGGTCATGTCGGCGTTCTACATCAAGTTTGTCCCTCCCTATCTTCGAGATGACACAATTTCTAACGTGTTTAATGTAGCTACGTGGTCTTGTTGAGACAGGTGTCTCACAAGAAGAACTACAGCAAATTCTGGTCCAATTGCGGTCCCTCGGCCGAACTAAAGCAGCTCCACTTCCTGTACCTCAACCTCCACCGCCAATTGCTCCTCACTGGCAACCTCAACCACCATATCCAGTGCCGCAACTGCAAAGTCAACCATCATTCCCTCTAGCAACATATCCCTCAGAGAATGTCAAGGTTGAAGACGTAGTTCAACCGTCAACTTCCGCGTCAGCGCCAGCCGTCTCCGCTCCTCCAATCGAGATCGCAAATCTCCTATCCACACTTCTCAAGGCTGGTGTAGTGTCCGCGAATGGAACTCCTCAAGGTGCAGGTGCGACTGCACATGAAGAAGCAGCGAACATTAAACTTGATGAGAATCTTGAGCGTGAAGCTTCAAGGGCATATAGAGAAGCGGTTCTGTTGCAGCCAATCACTTTATCAAGTACGGAAATCACCAAGTAAGTCCTCCGTTCCTGTCATACAACCTAGTACTAACGGTTTGCTTAGGAGACGGCCTACAATCGTAGAATTTCTGTATGACCAACTATCCGCTCAATGTAAACAATGCGGGGTTAGATTTGCAGATAGTGTAATTGGAAAGAAGCGTATGGAGGATCACCTCGACATGCATTTCAGACAAAATCGTAAAGCAAGCCAGAACGTAGGCCGTGGCCACAGCCGTAGTTGGTTTGTAGGAGTAGAGGTACGTTATTCTCACTTGTCTTTTTCACTTGCTTGATGACTTTCATGATCAGGATTGGGTACAAGACTTGTCTAGTTATAAGGGCAAGGGGCGTAGTGATGTTCCTCAACGTCTTCATCCTAAGGCTGCTGCTGCCGCCGAGGTTGCCAAACGTGATGCGGAACTTCGAGCGAAGTTTATTGTTGTTCCGCCAGGTGCTGAAGCAAAACAAATATCGTGCCCAATATGTAAGGAAACTTTCAAGTCCGAATTTTCCGAAGAAGAAGAGGATTGGGTTTGGAGGAACGCGGTAACGATTGATAATCGGGTTGGTAATTCTTGTTCTTTCATCACTACCAACTAATGAGTTTTTCTCGCCACAGGTGTATCATGCAACATGTCATGCAGAGGCAGCTGCATCAACAAACACACTTGCAGCGCGATTACGGACCGAGCTAGCTACAGGAAGAAGTCGTTCTGCTACTCCTGAGGCACCTATATCGCGTACAACACCACCGCGCACAATGTTAAGAGAGCCGTCAGAGTCCCCATCCAAGTCTCCATCTATATCGCCATCTCAACTGGCAGGTACGAAACGTAAGGTAGAGGAAGATGACTCGGTGACTGCTGATGAGAGAGGCGGTACTCCGCCCATGAAAAAGGTGGCCATGTCACCATCAGCGACTGTTTCATGACTGCCTATGCTGGCTGTCAGTCTTCCCTTTGCACAGCATTAGCCATGGACATCTACGGAGGTTCTCACTGCAAGCACACACTTATTTTTAAATTTCGCAACAACCCAAACAGCATCTGTAACTCCTCGCAATTCAGTAGACACCATTTTAAGGATATACATAGTATCATTGAGAACAAATGAATCTGATTCTCCATTGTTACGTTTACGTTCTGTTGTGAAGAAATTTGGTAATAAAAAAGATTTTTGTTTATGATCTCTAGCATGCTCGACCTTGTGAGGGACTACTACGACCATGGTCGTAAGGCTCAATCATGATTTCTGTTACGATGCCACATCGTCTTTGTCTTCGGGTTCTACAAATGTATTACCTTCAAGTACGTTCTATACCATCACCTGCGGTCTCATGTTCCAAGGTATCAAATCTCCTTCACAGATCCAAACCCCCGCGATACACATCTTCATGCCACTCTCCAAAGGATTGATCAGCTCGCTAATCAGGATGTCGAGATGACAGTGAGCATTCATGTCTCGCAGCAAGGAGCCAGGAAAAGACAAGAAATCAAGGCTCGCTGTTGTGATATCGACACCCCTGGACTTACTTGTTCTGTACTCAGGCCCCACTGTCCGAGAGCTCAACTTTCCTCGTCCTTGACACTAATATCCTGATACACCATTTCGATGTCCTCTCACAGTTTGTGGACGATGCTGAGAAGCGCTCGCTCCCAATCGTTGTCGTAATACCTGGAGTGGTTGTATACGAGCTTGATGGGTACGTTTCTTCTCGCCCCCAGTCTTACCGAATCCTCAAACACGCTTTAGGCAGAAAAATCGTGATGGATTAGCGTGGTTCGCACGACGCGCCTCGACATGGCTCTTGGAGAAAATCAAAGAGCGTAAGATGGTGAAAGGTCAGGCGAATGAGGAAACGTGCAAAACATCAGGTAACTGGAAGATGAGAGTACCTGGCGAGGTACGTTTCCTTTGGTGGTGTTGAATGATGTGTTCCTCAAAACACTTAGGTCTTTGGGACACAACGTATGAACGACGCTCTCATTCTCGACTGCTGTCTCTATTTTGCCCGAAACCGGAGAACTTTTATCTGTAGCGCAGACAAGAATTTATGTATTGAAAGTGCAACTGCAGGTACGAAGATAAAACTGGAGCTGAAAAAGATGTCCATTCATAGACCCTACACTCTAGAAATACCCACCATATCTCCAACACGGAATTGGAGCAGCCGTGAAATCGCTTGGGCTATCTTTGGGGAGTATGGTATCGATGTAAACCATTTTGGCCCATATAAAGTGAGCTACAGGGACCCAAAGACGAATGCGGGTGCACAGCCTCCAGCAGCTACGGCCGACTCGGATGATATGATGATGGTCGACGATGACGAGTCGGTGGCTGAATTGCCCCAGCCTAGCCATTCCCTCGATCTACTCCACCTCCAGGTCATTGACCACTTTACGAGACTGTTAATTGAACTGGTTGGACGAGTTGGTGGGCCAGAGATCCACAGTTGCGGAAACGGGGCCTCGGCATCTCGGTACGCGCCACAATGGCAGAAGTCGGGGCGCCCATACACAGTGTGGACAGTACCTGAAATATGGGAGTATTTGGACGAGCAGAGAAAGACCCGGCCAACAAGTCCGCGGGTCGATCTCTTTCTGAGTAAACCCTACTCGTGCCGAGGGGCTAGACGAGGGCAGGACTGGTCAAGACGTGACTGGGACGTCGCGCTCATGGGGCTTGCGCGGTTCGCCGAGGTCTGGGAAGAGAATTCTATCGGAGAGTCGTTGGGGGTGCTGGAGCCTCATGTGGAAGGTATCTTTGCGATGAAGATGCGGCCCACTGGAACGTCAACATTCTGAATCGGATAGAATGATTTGACAGTCCATTCTCCAATTTTCATATTGTATCACATCCTACCAGATCCGGTTTTGATCAACCTATACATGTGGGTTGTGAGCAAAGTGAATCAATCATGTAAAAAGTGCCTACTTGTGGGAGGATGTTAGTTGAATTGGCTGCGGAGTTTCCACCGGAATGATCGAAATCGGCAATGTTTTTAGCTTTACGGCATAATATATCATCTCTTCCTCCTTCACCTCATGAACCGCCGTCGTGTCTTCTACATCTGTCTGACCATTCTCGCTCTTTTCCTCGTAGGAACAGTCGTAGTCCTCTCTTCTATATCATACTACCTTGCTATCGACCCCAATGCATACCTAACCGAGCTCGAGGTCCCCTTCCTTGGTAACGGGTCCCATTGGAATGCAACAGAACACAACCAGATAGAGCGTATCCCACGTATACTCCATCAGACATGGAAGACCGACGTTTTGCCCGCACGTTGGAAAGGCATCTCAGAGGTCTGCAGGAAAATGATGCCAGACTAGTGAGTAGAACCATGTGCCCCCTTGATAGGCATCCCTCATTTTTTAATTCAGCGAATACATCCTCTGGACGGATGCAAGCTCCAGGGAATTTATTGCTCGTCACTATCCATGGTTCCTTGAGAATTTCGACGGATATACATATCCCATTCAGCGCGCCGACGCGATTCGCTACTTCGTCCTCCACCATTATGGTGGCGTCTATATGGACCTCGACATCGGTTGTCTGCGCCCTGTCGATCCCCTGCTCGTATACCCTGTCATCCTTCCCAAAACTATACCTGTTGGCGTCTCCAACGACCTTATGTTTGCAGAACAAGGGCACCCCTTCTTGGAGCAGACCATCCACAATCTCGTTACATTCGATCATTCATGGATTCTCAACTACCCCACCGTCATGTTCTCTACCGGGCCCATGTTCTTATCTGCCCAGTATGGCATCTACACCTCATCGCATCCGACAACTGCTGTGCAGGATATCCGTATCTTGCCAAAATCACTGTACGGGAAGAATGCCAAAGAAGGGGAGGCACCTCATTCATTTTTCTCTCATTTCTATGGAAGCAGCTGGCATGCGGACGATGCTGCTTTCATTGGATTTTTGGGAACTTGGGGGAAGCTTTTGATGTGGGTTGGATTGATTGTTTTCATCATAGGCATCATCCGATTATCGAGCAACAAACAGAGGAGGTACAGTTTGAGACGGATTGGTGGTTACGAAGTCCTCCTTCCCCGATTCTCTCATCGCTCCGGACGCTGGCATCTTCATCTTGGTGGATGGTCTGGTTCATCTTCTCAACCTCCCTCACCTGATGGTGATGGAACCCCTTCATCCATGGACGGTGATGTTTCGGTCTTGCATCTCCCATTCGATGATGTAGTGCCTGCATCACCATCATTATCAGAAACTTCAAATGTTACGGACCCATACGCCGGTCGTACCGCCAGTCCCATCGTTGAGGTTTTCAACCGACTTCGGAACAGAGTGGCTTCTTCTATGGGAGTTGGTGATCGGGATGCTCCACGGACGCCTGTGAGAACCAGGCGACAGCGCCCTACCCGTGGCGTCTTGTTCTTCCTTCCAGCGATCTTCACTCAGTCACCGGACATAGAGCTCGCCCAGACATCTATGCCTCCTCGGATATCATCTTCGAACACTCTCTCACGTGTGTCTCAGTTACCTCCTGAGAAGGCAAATTTCCGTGCAGACTTGGAGAGCATTGGAGATTTCGCAGATACACATCCCTTGGAGTATGTCCCAAGCTCCCGCTCTTCTCAAGATACCACGTTGGTCGATCTTAGCGATGTTCCCCCACACCGACGGCAATCCAGTAGCAGCAGCAGCGGTAGCGGACCGTCCAGGTCTCGCAGTACGTTTCGCCGTTGAATTCATGACGTTTATTGCGTCACAACTTCGTCCTCCTGCTATAATTTTCACAGTTCAACTTCAAATGATACCCTAACAGACCTACCCATAACACTACATTTTGCCGTTCGCAACATACAATGGAACATGTTACAACACTTCAAGATGAAGACTGCCGTACAACTACTGCACCTTCCACCATGGCTGTGCTTAGGTGGAAGACACGACGTTCGCCTTCTAACCATTTACATTCGTTTCATGCTTGTATGCACTCGGAGCATACCTTTTGCCGAATCACAGCGTAATACTCCGCTAGGAGTCAAACAGTGGACCATTCATTATTTATCAACCTATTGTAGACATCTAACTTGAGAGGAGAGCGGTATAACATATTTTATCCATGCCAAATGAAACACATTTCCTCAGCCTTTCACAGACCACGATCGAGTAGGTTTTCGAAAGACAAAATTAACCTCGTTGGATAGATATGTATAGATATATTTAAGATGTACATTATAAAGATCTCCTTGCTGCTGTTGGCCTCATGTTCGCCGATATCACAAACATTGCTAACGCTGACACGGCATAGGTGACAGACGGGCCGAAAGTCCAATATGATGCACAGGCTATTATAGCAGCATTGAGTCATGACTTTTGTATAAAAGGCGAAAACATACCCAGGAGGGGGCCCACAGCCCGTCCCAGCTGACCTGACGACCTGAATTGGCCCAGTGCTCTCCCTTTTGCCAACTCTGGATGTTCCTCTTTGGGCTTTCCAGTGACGTCATCGAACCCGCCCTCATCACATTGTAGAGAAGCGTATGCAGTCAACGCGTTTACCACTGTCGCACTGGTGAATGCCAAACATATAGCACCCCCTTGCAGCAGATTCATGGCCAGCACTGGCCTGACTGACACGTATAAGGGAAATATGGAAAGAAGAGTAAGACCCAAAGCGCAGCTTGATACGCCGCGTCGCGCCATAACACCCTCGCCTATTTTTGACATAGAACGACGGACATAACCTCCTTGGAGAAGCGCGCTCAATATGCCAATGGATCCTATCAGCATTCCGTTCTGTCTATTATTCCAATCAAGTACTACAGTCTGATATGAGTGCATGTTTCAAGAATGATGCTACCATCGACTCACAATCAAAGGTCAAGAAAGTAAGTGTAAACTCCATCCCCGAGAAGATACCAAGAAATAGAAAATGTTGCCAACGAAGAGTTTTGAGCGTTGTTCTTCGCTCTTCGACACTCGCCTTTGGTAGCTGCTTGGTGGAACTACCTTTCTCGTCGTTCGACCGTGACGGTGTTGCAGTCGATGACTGTTCCTTCTCGGCATAACCCCTGCCCCGTGTTTCCGGAAGAAATACCATAAGGAAAATGGTCTCAGCCACTAGAAGCACTAAACTGAGAAATGCGGGAACAACATAGATGTTGAGCTCTGGACCCCACGAATCCATAGAACGAGGAAGTGGTCGTGAGGCAAAATAAGCCCCTATAGGAGGCCCAATGCAAAAGCAAATAGCAAAAGCAATGCCAACATGGGCAAGTGCCTTTGAACGATTGACAGCTGTAGTAACATCAGAGAGAATCGCACTGTTGAATTGAGTCATATAACAGAGATTGATTGACATTGGGGTGAGTGAGACTTACATTGCGAGCTGTACATTGCCTTCACTCAAACCGCCAATTACCCTTGAGAGCATATACGATGCAAAAGTTGTGGACTGTATCCAACTGCCAGTCAAGGAATAGTAATCAGACTAGCGGAATCAGTCGCCGCTATGATAGTGGCGACGCACATCACCGCAGATAGGATATTTCCAATCATTGTAACGAGTAGAACGCGTTTGCGTCCATACTTGTCGGATAAGGAGCCAATCTTGGGAGAAACCAAGAATTGCAACGTCCTGACTGACGTCAGGTTACAGTGATCCCTATAGAGGACAGAACTTACGAAAAGACGGATCCCATTAACCCCCCTGTAATTGTCTGTTCATATATTGCACTGCCATAAGAAGATGAACGCGCCCAAAAGAACTACGTCCCATCTCTGTGGATGGACACTTGACTTGTAGAATAGACTCCTGATGAACGATACGGATTGTAGTGTCCGTGACAAGAAGCCTGAGGGGTCTGACGATTCTCGCTATTCCAAAGAATTGCGTTCGCTTTCAGATATGAATTCCAGAGTATTTGGCAAGCTCACAAGAGTGTACCACTCAATAAGGCGTGGAAACAAAGGAAGAGGTAGAGTGAATGCGAATAGATCCAATACCAAGGACAGGAAGACGACTGTTTCGACGCGAGACATGGCTTCACTATGAACGTTGAAGGAAGGAGTGAAAGGTTGGATCTTATAAGTTGCATGGACGAAACATCAATCACGTCGCCACGTTGTACAGTTCAAACGTTGATTCAATGTTTGACCGGCGAAACTCTTTACCTTGGGCTTATCGTTGCTATATTGCAACAGATTGCAGCTGCAGTTTGATTCCCGGTTCCTATAGTTGTCCTCAAGCTACAAGTACTCTCTACATTGACGTTCAAACGTTCAAATTTCAAAACTTATATCGTTTGAAATGTAGATAACTCCCATTCATTCGTCCACGGCTAATTCGGCTTCTTCAGCTGCTTCCTCACCTACTTCCTCTTCAGCTGCACCAGCGTCGTAACCCCGGTATTTTTGGTCTTCTGCCGCATTGGTAAGACCAGTTTGAAAGTGAGAACTCGTCTCCGTCTTGGTGATCTCCCGCAACGCCATTGTAGCATATGACGCAGTCCCGAGTGTGATGTTGATCTGAAGAGCCATGAACTTGCCATTTTCCGCGACGGCCGGCGGGTCGAAGCCGAGTAATTTGTCTTCATCAGCCTGTGCCAGGGCGACGTCTGGGTCCGTATACCTTAGGATAGACCATGACAGTTCTTTAGGCAGGTGAAGGATCGCTCGATATGATCCATTCAGAGTATATTCCCTGATCATAAGTAGTTCGATCAACTGAACGTAACTTGCAGCACGAGAACGACAAGACTGACTTTTGCTTGCGAACGAAGTTGTCTGGATCCAAACCATCCATTCGGAGATATTCTCTGTACTTTTCTCCGAGTGTTCCTCCTGGGTATGCAACATCCGTCCCGGGAAGGGGCATGATGACATCGAAAATGCTGTACTTGGTCAAATCCTCTTCTGTCAGCGTCTTGATTCGTGGAGGAACATATGGCTTCCGTGACTTTTTACGACGACCAGAAGAGACTTCTTCTAGAGAATTCATTAAGAGTCGAAGATCAATCAATAGTACGCAATAGCACGTACCCTCTGCCGTTTCAGCCGCAGGTTCGTCATCTACAGCCATCTTTTCATCTGCTTCTGGTGTTTCAAAGACGAGGTCTCCAACAACAGGCTTGTCCGCGCCATATATACGGATACGTTCAGAAACAATGGCGTTCCACACATACGATTGGTACGCGTGGATGTACATCAATCGAAGGTTCCTTGGAATCTAGAAAAGGACTTGGTCAAGCTTGAAGAAAATGGGAAAATATAAGTGATCATACTGTGGACAGAGCGCCCATTGCGTTGCGGGTATCGCCACCCTGTTTTTTAAAGCTTTCGAGGAGACAGCGCTCTGCGACTACCCGTCTAGGCATTAACTCCAATGCCTTGTCGAGATCACCGTCAATTAACCAAGCATCTCGAGCACGAGCTACGTCAGGATGTTCTCCATGTCTCTTCTGTAATATCAACGAGACGGCTTTCTGCCATTCCGACTTCAACAATGCAAGTCCGATGGAGTGAGTTGGGACAGAAGCTGTCCCAAAACGCTGCATCCCTAATGAAGGCATCGGTAAATGTTTTCAAAATATCTAAAATTCTTAGTATTACCGTAGTAGTTGATAAAACCTTTGGTCTTGACAGTGTTCAACGCGGTATGGATAGTTTCTTCTGAATCGACCTTAACGTTTCTATTCAATAGACAATCTCGTTAAGCTCCATCCCTAAGTTAAAGCAAACGACAGGTTACGTACCGAAGAGTGATCACGAATGCGTTTCCTTTGAGCATTCCTAGCTCAAGGCTAGCCTTGCGATAATTCAAGTCGGCAATCCTGATACCACGTTCACCACGCTGAGTAACAGCTTCTTGAGGAGTACGACGTCCACTTTGACAATTGACAAGTCTCCAGACATCCTCGACTGTTTTGTTGTTGCGCTTCAGGGATACTCGCTGAACGGTAACACCACGTTTATCTTTAGTGCCAGCAACAGAAAGGTCCTTGACGCTGACGTGAAGAACCCTGGAAAGATGCCCAAGGGCATCTTGTGTATCGCGATTGGTCTTTTGAAGTGTAAAGTGGATGTAAGGAGGATATGTTCCACGAGGAGTGCGTTCACCCCCAGGACCGCCTCCTGTTGAAGAAATAGATCAGCTGTTACCCAGGAATGTTAATCGGGAAGAAACAGACCTCTCCCTCCTCTCCCTCTCCTTCCTCCCCCACGACCACCACCTCGCCTGGCCCACTTGATCACAATGCGAGAACCGTCTTCAGACGTGGGAGAAGTCGAGTCTGTCTCAGTGTCCAATTTTCCACTAAACAGCTCACGGACAGTTTGATGAAGAGCTGTACGAGTTTCTTTGGATGCAATAGGCTGTTAATACGATTAGATTTCATTGCCAAAGACAAGGAGTATGAACACAATGGGACACAGACATCCGACAAAACTCTTCTTGTATCTTCTCTGCCTCCACCACGGCCACCACGGCCACCGCGACCACCGCGACCACCGCGACCACCGCGACCACCGCGACCTCGGCCCCTCCCGCGTTTACCTTTCTCGGCTTTTTCTGGCTCTTCCTGAACAGGTTCTGAAATCACATTGACCTCATCGGATGTGCTCTCTGTGCGAGCAGGACGGCCAGCCCATCCACTATCGCTGACTCTGGGTGGTTCTGGGCCTTCAAGGTACATTTTTTTGACGTCCGCAATCGCGCTTTCGGAAAGAAACGAAGACAGGGTCGTAGTAAAGTGTTCAGGCCATGGTTCATCGTCTTTAGTTGTGCTTTGGGGGTTCGTTTCAGACGCAGAAGCCTCCTCGGAAACAGGCTCTTCCTTTGTTTCTTCAGTGGCTTCAGATTCTTTGGTCGCCGTTCCTTCAGTCTCTTGCATAACGACATCTTCTCCGTCCGTTTTCTGCATGTTGGCCTCGGGTTTTGGCGCAGACTCTTTTTTGGAAGACTCTGGTTTATCGATAGACTTAAGGTGGATAACGTTGCTATCTTGGTCAATCTCATAAACCAAGAAGTCTGTGAAACTTGAAATAGATATACAATAAGTGCATATCTCGATATCGAAGAAAAGTAAGCCAACCGTTGTTTGATTATACCCTCGATTTTGGGCACGCCACGTCCAATATACTCCGAGATACCAACATCGGTTTCCAAAAAGTTCATAGCAGCATCCTCGGCTGCGACAGGTAGTGGAATACCTAAAAGAGCATGACTTGGCGGGAGAACATGCTGATGCGCGACAGAACCTTCAGTTTGGGTGGGGTTTTCAGTGGAATCTCCCGCTGGCTCAGGCACTTCCAGCCTAGAGCGTTTAGCATAGCGTTCTACGTCCCCGTCGTCTTGTTCACGTTCGTGAACGACCTCCGAAGCCATGCTGGTGTCGGAGGGATGATCAGTATACTTAGACAGCTTAGACTGAGGTCAATTATGTATGATCGGGTTCCAATTTTTTTGGTCAATCTAGCCGAGATCATTATCTCTTCCTCGATCCAACGCGACGGCGCGACGCGCATCTTGATCTACGATGGTTTTTCCACAAGAGCAAACATATGCCCAAAGGGCACTTAAACACACCAACCCCACTGCGAAGATCCTTCTTGAAACGATAGAAAGGAAGAAGTCTAATCTCGCAGTGAGCGTAGACGTCACCAAGACAAAAGACTTCCTCGCAATAATTGATGCTGTCGGCCCATTCGTGTGTCTTATCAAGGCATAGTTTTTTCCAATATGCTTCTATCCACATTCTCATCGGGTTTGAAGACCCATGTGGATATTTTAGAAGACTTTGACCATGGGTTGATACAACAACTCCAAGAGCTTAGCACGAAGCATGACTTCGTTATATTCGAGGACAGAAAATTTGCAGACATTGGTAAGGAAAGAACTCTTCCTTGTGATTGTATATCTGAGAATCTTACAGGTAATACCGTCTCACTCCAATACTCTAGTGGCGTCCATAAGATCGCCTCCTGGTCCCACATCACGAACGCACATCCCGTTCCAGGTCCTTCAATCATTACGGGTCTTGCGTCCGTTGGTCTTCCTCTGGGCAGAGGACTCCTACTCCTCGCTGAAATGAGTACCAAAGGAGCTCTTACAACCGGTGTATACACAGAAGAAGCGGTACGCATGGCTCGCGCACGACGCGATTTCGTCATCGGCTTTATTGCACAACGCCGTATGGAAGGCGTCAGTATCGCAGAAGGAGAGACTGCTGACGAGGCCGAAGACTTTCTGGTTTTGGCGCCGGGCGTTGGTCTTCATGCGAAAGGCGATGCCATGGGTCAACAATACAGAACTCCTAAAGAAGTTGTTTTGGATTCTGGATGCGATGTCATCATTGTTGGGCGAGGTATCTATGGCACTGACCCAAGTTTGACGGAAGCAATCGCCAGCAGGGCTCAGGAATACCGCGCAGCAGGATGGGAGGCGTATCTACAGCGTGTATCATCATAAGTGCTACAAAATCTACGATTCAACAATACACGATTCCGTATAATTGTGAAAAGCGCTATAATACAATTTCATCTAAATATCATAAATTAAGTGCATCTATGTCGTAGTAGGTCATCGAGAAATTAGTCCGAATTAGAAGGAGTAACCGCTGCATTTGGAATTGTCATGTATTCGTCTACTCTTATCTCGGGCTCCTCGAGACCTTCCGATACATTTGTCATCTTCCTTGTATATCGCTGTCGAGAAGGCGGATGACTGATGTGTTGTTGAGGAATGACATCGTCGCTCGCCGTGAGGGCTGCCCGCAGCCGCTCCTCGACTTCTGCCACTCTTTTCGTCTTCTGACCCCCTCGCCAGATCAAGAAAGCAGCAGCAATTCCAGAAAGGAAGCCACAGGGAATTAAGATTCCAGTGCTCCATGCAGGACGCTCGAAACTAATACGAATCAGAAGTGGTTGATATACGGAAAGGCAGACATACCGGTCTAAACCCCACATTGTACCGCAGAGTATTACCTAGAGTTTTCAGGTCAAACTCAGGAGACCGAAGGTAGGAAGATCATACCTGAAAACAAGAATTAGCGTCGTTTAGTAGGCATATTGTAAGAGCAAGGCTATTATTAGCGTTAGTAAGTTTCGAGGTGGCTCGTCGGACTGTTTCACGACATACTTGATGGGAAATGCCTGGACAAAGGCTGAATGAACAAAGGTCCTTTGAATATTGGCTGATACGTAAAACATTACTTACCCTGTGCGTCTCTGTTCCATGAGGTCGGTACCAAGTTTGCGAATATCTGAACTTGTTCTGCTCTGGTAGATGACTCGGAAGTTAGCATAATTGATCTCCAAAAGAACACAGTACAAACGGCGATATAGGAATTTTTCTTCCTTTTCGGTCAGAACGCGGACATAATTTGGGTCATACTTAGGATCTGGTAGGTCATCTTCGTCGTATAATAGTGGTATTCCAGCTTTTAATCGGAGCCTCCGAGTTTTGCGTTTGTAATGCCAAATCCAAAGAATACCTAGGTAAGACGTTCGTTGAATTCTGAATGGAGCGAGGTAGAAAAGGCAACAAACGATAAGTATCCAAGGCCCTAAACGGTATCAAGCCAACACCAGTGATAGTGAAAAGACCTGATCTGTTGTGAACAAGGAGACGCGCTTGATTCGCCAGTCTTACCGTTGACGACCTGTGAGGATACTTCAACCCAGAATCCTTGTGTGTTGTCGTTATGAAAGTTAATGAATTTACAGAGGAAGAAAATGATGGCAGCGCCCCAAAAAACTGAATGATTCAAGGTTAGACTTCATATAGTATAGGTGAAGCCAAGCTCACCAACACAGAAACCATAGATGGCTGTAAGAACCTACATCGGAAAGTTCCATTCAGGAGCAATATATACTGAGGTTGAGCACATACACCCATGGCTACAGGAAGATCGGTGAATTTGGATGCAGATATCCAGTAAGAAAAGAGAAAGGCATTTACGTGTTTTCAAAAATGACCAGACTCCCAACATCGTACGTCTGAATTTTGACGGATTCCGGAGGACGTCATCAACATGCCGATCTAAAGAGTCTTGAAGCTGTTTTTCAGAGCGCCCTCCCCTTCCCAATTCCAAGGTCCCCGCAGACGGTGGACGCGGTGGGTCGTTAATTTCCACAACTGGTTTACGAGAATACCAGAAGTTTGGTGGTCTGGTCCATGTCATGAGGATCGTAGCTTGATCATAATAGAGCAAGAACCATACATTAGAAGGGCGTTTGCAGCATTGGCCAAACTAGACACTGTTCCAATCTGGGGGTCTGACAATGACTTTGAGCTCTAAAAGCAAGGGTCTAAACTTGAAACTCACCAATAACATCCAGATGATCAACTATTTCATCATGGTGCATATCCAGCGAAGAGTCGTCGTTGGTGTCATCCCCAGAGTCAACAAGGTTAACTGTGCTTTCGATGACACCAGGTACCCTACTTTTGTGAACGGCCGGTTCTGCCTGGGGAGACTCATGGGTAATTCTGTCGTCGCGGGGTGACAAGAGCGGTGACGATACTCGGAACCCGGGTTCACTGCCACCATCAGAGGTGGGAGAATACCGCCTTGAGCTTACAGCAATATAAGTTGAGATTCGACTGTTTGTTGTACCAGATCGTGGGCGAGTCGGGCGCGGTGTCCTTTCAGAATCAAACTCTGGCTGAGGAACGTTGGGACGCAACGAAGGCATAGATCGACGCAGCATTCGAGGTGAATTTGGGTTGGCATTTGGCGTACTGTCGCCCGGGGACCGTGGATTCTGAATCAACAGACTTGGTGAAGTTCTTGTCCTCGGAGACGAGGAGGGCGAGTCGCGAAGAGAGGAGTAAGCCGAACCTCTGAGTCTGATAGACGGCATTGAAAAGACTAGGCCAGCCTGAGGAAATGGGGCTGGCTGGCTGGCTGGCCGACGCTGTGGACGGCGTTGAGGCGGCGTGGAGCAAGTACAGCCGTTCAGAAATCAAGCAAAGTAGTTTTTAGATGAATTAACCGCGCATGTCCAAGAGAACCCCAGGTGTTCTCGGATACATAGCTTAATTTAGTGATACAAATAAACTAGTATAATGAATATATAAATAGATATCAATAAACCTCCATCTTTGACCTCTATTTTTACTCTGGCCGATGAATTGTCGGGAAAGACTAGAATAAACAGCTCAGCAACCTGACAGAGGTGCAAACAATGATAGAACCCACCCCGGAACTTCCCTTTGTTACCCCACGTTTAAATAGACTTATCATTCGTTTCCGTCCAGTAGTATTCGACCTACTTGGCTTCTCTTCAACGGATGCTGACCCCTGTACGAAAGATTCTGGCTCATCGGAGAAAGGCAATGATGTTATGTGCGGCGATGTAGGCTCCAATTTCCGTGCGGAAGCTATTCGCCGCCCTCGAGATGGTGACTTTAACTCGCCTCTCAATTGTGGGCGTATGAGTTTTGAGTCATCATCTCCAGAGAGCGCTCGCGCACGACCAAGCTTTCGAGGCGAACCTTTGATATCGAAGGGTGTGATTGTTTTGGACGAAGACGGTATCCATTTCGTCTTGGAAATCAGTTCTCGAGCCACGGGGAGAACGGGCAGCAACGGCTGATGGAAAGCCATTTTCACCCATCCTCTCCAGCTTGTTGTATTGGAGGGAATGAATTGATTGACCAGCTCCTCGAACTAGAAATTCTAATGTTAAAACACTCAAAAATTGAAGGCATAGCAGAGCACGTACACTCCAAGTTTGGTTCCGATACTCAAGGTCTCGAGTTTTGATTCGTGCCTCGTGACACTCAAACGAGCCCTCCTTGACAATGCTTAGCAACAAGTCCATGCTGTACGGATGTTATCAGAGCATACACAAATTCGTGGGATGCAGTATGTAGTACCTTGAAACCTTGACAAGAACGAAGCTTCTTTGCGAAGTCCGTGTCTTCATCTCGGCAGCATCATTTCTTTTGCTTATTTTGTCCCTGCCACAAAGTTCCCCATCACCTAACAGCGACATCTTGCGGAGCGAATCCGAAGAAGGCGCCCTTTTCAAAGCCGGTACAGTCAAAATATCCTTAGAACTTCCCCGGAGGTCAGAAAAAGATCTCGACGTGCCTAACTTGCGCAGTGGAGGCACTAGTTGACCCTCATTCGATTCGTGTGGTAACTTGGGCCCGTGTAGTGCTCGCGGAGAATCAATTGACATCCGTTTATCAATTGTTGGTTGGTCTTCCTCCCCGTCCTCAACATGTCGATGCTTCCTGGCAGGCCACAAGTAGTCCATGATACGTCGGCCAACTCTTGCGTCGATCTGAAGCCGGATGGGATGTAGCGACATTTCGAACGACTCGTAGATGATGATGCCACCGACAGGAGCCAGTACTGTCCAGCTGGCAATTAAGAAAAGACCTCTCTGTCAAACAAACATGAGAACAAATGTGTGGTTATCATCAAAGTTACACACCTTCAGAAGAGGATGATTTGCAGGCTCGTCATACTTGGATACAATCTCCGGCCATATTGCATATCTTGACCCGTCAAATGCCGTGAGATTGCGCACGGAAAGGTCATTACTAGTGGAACTATCCCGGCGACTTAACCAATTGAAATTGATGTTCTGGACGACAAGTTTGGCAAGAAGCTCTCGTCTATCGTCCAACATCTTCCATGATATCTCGTCCGAGGACGCGTGCAGTAGAAGGGCAGATTTCTGGTCTGAATGGTCGTCGTGACGATCTTGGGCCAACTTTATCGCATCGAAAAGGAAGTTGAGCTCTTCGGAGAGCAGGAAGATGTGAGCTCTGAGCTTGAGCAACTCCAGCCGACCCTCTTTCTCCTCAAGCCTGCGACTATGATTGTATTCTGCAGCTTTCTGTGCTTCGTGTGCTTCTCCCAACCGTACTTGAAGGTTTGCAACGACCTTAGCTGCAGATGCGAGGTCTGTGAAGTCATATGTGAACAACAAGGTTTCAAGTTTTTCCAATCGCGTCTTATGAGCAGCATCTGAAAAGAGTAGCAGTTGAGTGATAACGTGAGAGATAGCCTTAAAATGTTCGTCGCTTGCAGAGACTGTGAAACGAGGGATGTGGACTCGAACAAGATCCTGTAAGAAGGTTTAGTAGTGATAAAACACCATTTGCAACATACGCACAGTTTCATCCTGCAGGTGACGATCCTGAGCTGAAGAGCTCGAGCCGCAGAGTGCCCTTGTCACAGAAGTAACGTTATTTCGTAGACGCAAGCGATTGAATTTATCGTAGTGAAAGATTGCGTCCGTTTGTGGCACCAGTTGATCAAAATCAGAAGATTCACGGCGAAGATCGATCAGTACTTCGAAAGGGACATGAAGGCTGTCTTTAGTGACCAGACCAGTGGGCGCAAATGCCTGAAGCCCGGACAATGATGTATGGCTCCTGTAAACAATTAAGCCGAAGTTTGACATAGGAAAAAGTTACCGCACCTTGACATGATTTTTCCGCTGACAGGATCATCAACGTTGTTATTGTCCATAATGGCGAAAGCTTGAAGCCTAGCTTGAACTGCAGTGACAATGATAGAATCTTTAGGGCCTTCACCCCGCATGACGATTTGCGGTTTTAAAAGGAGGAAAAAATGACTCTTGCGCAAAGAGACACCCTCAGACCAACCATCAAGAGCGTTAAACTTCTCCAGAGATCTAGTGGCTCCAGCCTGGTCAGTCGATATCTCGATAGATGGCTTCCCAAGGTCGCCTTTGAAGATCTTTCTGAGGGCATAAGCTGCGATTTGAGCGGCATCAGCTCTTTCCCAGTTCCTCTCTTGGCTCTCCTCAGTGTCACTGTCATCGTCGAGAGCAGCTTCTGCCTGATCACGGATGAACTTCACGGCACTGCGATACTTGATGAACTGATAGGAAGTAGGCACCTCAAGAAGCTATCGGACGCACCGGGTTGCCATATGGTATTCAAGTCCCTTACGAGCACGAGAGCAATAGTAATATTGCAATATCACCTGGATCCATTCAGTCAGAATATAGAAAATGAAATGAGAGATGAGACATACGTCACGGACCGCACTGTCCAAGAATACCTTAGGACAATGGAAATGATAGACGTTCTCAAATTCGACCCAGTCATCAGGAGAGATAGAGTAGGTTAAGTTGGCCGCGTTGGTCGTTTTTTGGTGCTTGGCTGATCCTGACTCTATACTACGTAAATGTAAGACATATTCCTCCATAAGAGTCACCATTCTTTCCAAGGTGGCGCGGCCCTGAAGGTTGGGTGAGGGGTAAGAAACAAATCGAAGGTAAACTGACACACGTTGTCATCGTTTCTCAACCTCTTTTTCTTGATCAACTTGCGCAACTCGCGAGTTCTTGCTTCGGCAATGTCGATTTGAACATAATTGACAGCTTTAACGAGACGTCAGAATACGAACAAGATATCTTTTGAGAGAAAGACTCTTACAGAAACTCTTCCCGAGGAAACAAGAGTGAGATCCCTCAGAACCGAACTTACTTGACAAGGTTGAGTTGCCGGGCAGAACCGAGTTTCTCTTAAAGTAAGTGAATTGAGGACAAGTTACAACTGGTAGCAAGTGGAATTTGGGTTCAGTAGATGGTGACCAGTCTGTTTCAACAAAATCACAGGTATCAAACCACACAGATGCAGAAGGAATCGTCGGCAGGTTTTTGTGAGCTCTATAATTGCTACGCTGAGGAGGAGCAATCATTTCAATCTCTTGACGTAGAGGTTCTTTAAAGATAGCCAAGAGAGCTCGTAAATCCAATCCTTTCAGGGAAACTTCAGCAGCATAAACAGGTTTTCGCCTGAGAACTTTCGTAGTATTTGGAATGAAGCCCGGTACCACCGTTTCTTCGTCACGTTGATGCATATCTGCGTGGAGTTCCTCAATCATCCCTTTGACACCAATCCACGGAGTAACTCCATCAACCCAAGCTGAAAGACGTTGAATCAGATGAGATGATATTATTACATGAGGTACTCACTTTCTCTAGATTCATCTATATAGGCATGCATGATGAATAGATTCCGCACATAAAGTCGATACTTCAATGTTGCCAGATGACGACCGAACTTGGGCGAAATGTGGCGGGGTGGGTAATATGAACCCTGTCGCGTAGGCAACGAAAGGGCACTATCAAACAAGGAACACCAAGCCCAAAAATGAGCGAAAGATTTAGGAGTAAGATGTATGCTACTTGGTTCCGGGTTCGAACCCAAGGCCGCTGTGCGAGTTGAAGATGTCAAGGATATAGACAGGTGAATGAAATCTGAGCGGAAACCATCGTATGAATCTTCTGAACTCTGTTGAGACTGTGTAAGAGGGAGTAAGTTTGCCATTGACCAATAGATATACCTTAATCTTGGGAACCACTCGTTTCTTTTCTAGTCTCACCTTATAGTGAGGCAAAAACTCAAAATATCTGCACTTTCTGTGGAACGCAGATCCGGAGCAAGTGTAGCATTCTTCACCACAAGCTCGCTCCAAAACAAAGCCAACGCCAAATCTGACTCCAGAGCGGACCTGAGCAATGATTTTACGGAAAGGCTTCGAAGCCTCTGGCGTTCGATAGGTAAAAGAAGGCTGCTGATTTCGAGGATAAAGATGCTCCAGACTGGGGAACATTTAGACCAATGCAGAATCTACCTCATTAAACCTTAGACTCACTTGGGAATCGCGATGAACATGGAGTCACTGATAACTTGCATGAGCTCTCTGTCCTCGTTCTTCTTAGCAATGAGGAGCTTCGTGTTCCCCAACCATGTAAGTACAAAGCCGGCACCTTCATTGTCGAGCTTGTACGGATCACGAGAACCTGCAAAACAGAGTTAATCATCGCAAACCGTCTAACATCACTTCAGACCTTTCAGATGGAAGCGAACTTCGCCCTTGAAAGTTGCAACGAAAGTCCAATGAAAGATCAATCGCATCTAATAGACAGATATAATGAGCGTGTTCTCGATTGTTTGTAAAGACAAACCTTATCCCAAAATCCAACTCCTGGTGAGCTATCACGAGGTGCAGTCGTTAAATTCTCAATGACCTTCATCAGATCCTGAATGGCTGGGGCATAGCTCACACTCCAAGAAAAGATTGTAGTACCGGTTGTGTTTACGTGCACAACTGGATTAGCATACGTCTTCACCGGCATGATTGTCTTCGGAACAGAGATTGAGAATGCAGAGGCTTCTCTGGTACCGTGGTGTGGCTCCAAAACGACGCAGTCGATCCAGTCAACAGAAAGCTCGCTGCCCATTTCCTCCGCGATGACTAGATCTGAGTCAAATACCCAAGCTGGAGTAGTATGGCCTTTAGTAGCAGGGATGCTGACCAATGGCAATGGATAATCTCTAAGAGTGATATGCAAAGACGCTAACGTGAATTTCAGGTGTAATGGGACCAACAAGGAAAATCGAGTGTCGCGTGGCAGGCCACCTCCTTGTTCATACAGAAAATCGGATAGTCTTTCAGCTGGAAACGAAGGTTGCTCAACGTTCAGTAACACATCGTGAAACAGGACCCGGAAGAGCGGAGGAGCCTGTGGAATTGGCGAGACTTGAACAAGGTCTGGCACTTTCGAGCCAAGATCCCTTTTTGTATGCTTTCCTCGTAGAAGCTGGTTCATTGCCTGATCTGATTTGAAGTGCGTCTGGCGAAGATCCCGAAGTCTGAGTGTCCAATCTAGTTCATGAACTTCATCCAATCTTCGGCGTGCCTCGCCTATTGACACTGAATGTACCCCTCCAAAATGGTAGTCGGCCCCACGTACAGCGGAGCCTGAAGGAGGAACCTGCGACTCCGCTTGATAAATGGCAGCCACCTTCGCCTGATAAGCCTCCTCGCGATCCATTCTCTGTTTCGCGGCATCATATCCACACCTCCAGAGGACAGACAGGCTACTTTCAAATGGATCATCGGCCGCCTCGAGGCACAAGCAACGAAGGTGGACTGTAATCCTCGGAAGGTATTTAGGCCCTTCTGGCTCTGGCGTTGGCATAGATGTGTACTCGTGCTGAGCAGTGATGCGATTGAGATGACGGATAGCCTTTGCTGTTACTATTACGTCCGTGACAAAATCCGCAAATACATAGCCATGAGGGATTCGTAAACGCACGGTCTCGCCACCCAAGGATATTGACGGAGTTGGATGAGACGATGCCAAAGATGCTTGCAAAGTTTGCAAACAGACAAATTCCTCCCATTTTTCACCGCGTTCGTCTTCCCATTTCGTGATACGCCGGGGAAGGCAGACCCATACGGCAAGTTTGTTCAGCTGCGCGGATGGCAATCGTTCTGGAAGGGCATAGATCTCAATATCATCTATACGAGTCACAATTCGCTGGGTTTGGAATTCGAGTTGAATTTGTACAGTGGAAATTTCAATCTTGATCTTGGTTCTCAGTTCGGAGGGAGGTTTTGCCTTTATAACGCGATTAGGAGATGATTTTGGGAATATAACCCTGATGCATTGCACTGCAAGCATCAAGCTATAGATGTAGGCAAGCTGAAATGTTGCCTGCACATCAGGTACAACCACGGAAATATCACAGGTGTCCCCGACCCTCGAGGGAACGGCTCCACGTTTGCCAGACAAACACAAGTTAATAGTAATGCTGGGAATGCTAAGGAATTCCTGTTGTTCCAAGGCAGCATCGTCTCGTTCAAATATAAACGGATTGTCAGCATCATACTGTGTGGACACAGCACTTCGGAGAGCAAGGTCCGAGAAGGATATCCTCATATGAGCTGAAGCCTTTTCCGTAATTACAGAGGTACGCGCTGCTGATACAGCATCTACGAGGTGCTGCTGGGGAAGATGAAGTTTGTCTCGCCTTCTTGTTCGCTCATTAAGGTCGTAGAAACGATGAATATGGCTCGTATGCATAGAGCAGTAGCTTGTCGATAGGCTGGTGCAGAAAGCAACGCCTCGTGACAAATCCAAAGTGTCCTGGGGATTGACATCTGGAGATGTTAGAAAGACGACGAATCTAGGAATGGCCAGAGTTGTCCATATTCCTGGAGGCATGCGGTCCAGGAGTGGCTGTTTCGTTGATGGGAACGAGGGGTGATCTTCTTGAGGGGGAACAATTGAAGAAAGCTGTTGAAGGGCTGCAACAACGTGAGGGTTCCACACTTCAACACAAACTGTATCAGTCGATATGTGAAGCTCAAGTATTGGAGAGTGTGTCAACACAGAGGCCAGAAGATCCTCATCACAATCCATCGAAGCAATTGCGTGGCCTTCTCCAAGTATCTCAAAAGATTCGATAGACAGGATAGAAGGATCTTCCAGAAAGTCCGTGTCGTACGAACGAAGACTTGTGAATTTGCGCGTATCCAACCGCATTCTTGGCCGCACTCGCATAAGAGTGGGTTCTAAGACGAGGGAGAATTTGTAATACATCCGAAACGGATCTCTAGTATGACCGGAAGGGCGTGCAGTACCCTTGTAGTCAGCGACGAAGCTAGATTCCATAGAAAACACAAAACCATTGTTGCGAACTTCCACTGCGAAAGGCTCTGCGCCTTTAGTATCAGCACAAATAATACGTCCACGCAGAATCCCGCATTCAGCCTCGACTGCAATTCGAGGCATCTTGAAAAAATCAGCAAGAGCTCGAGAGGGAGTGGTGGCCTTAGTGGATGGTCCAATATGAGCGATTAGTTCGCAAAGCCGCTCTAAGCGCTCTGTGACATCAAGCCCGCCAACTTTGGCACGGATAGCAAGAAAAGGAGCATTTGGATCACCAGCCATAAACGGGGATGGTGTAAGCCACGGAACCGGCCATTGGGTGACTATTGCTTGCGATTCTACCGTTTCCAGTGTGAGTAGCCGCATGCTGTCGAGCCTCGTGCGCCGTTCCATGGCCACTTGGGCAAGTGAAAAATTGAATGTGTAGATATCGGGGTCACAATTCTCAATCTTCTTGCGGTTTCCTAGCCAATGTTTGTGGAAAGGATCCTCAGAGGGGTTGTTGCAAATGCCTGAACCTAAGACAATATTGTGAATCTTGAGTTGGTAGGGGTCCAGCCCCCATTTGTTTTGAGTAGCAAGTGTCACAGAAGATATTTTAATACTGGCATGGCTAAGAACAGATAGAAGGGACTGGAGACTGAAGGTGAGCAAAAGCTAGAACCAAAATTTCAAGATGACCGTACCGTCTTCTTGTAATCTTTCAGACGTGTACACGGTTTATAAAGAATACGGCGGCGAGATCGAATAGAAGCCTTTCATAAGAATCAGTCAAAAGATTAATGAGTTCCACAATATACTCACTGAAAGCTTTTCAAGAAAGGGCGATGACGAAGACGGTGTGAGATCAGGCGACAAGTCAGCCGAGGAAAGAAAAGACTCGCGCTTGGGAGACAATGTTGAGGACAAAGGTGAGAAAAACCCTTCTGTTTCTGTGCTTGGGCTAGCAATCGGTGAAGCCAAGATGGAACTTGGGGACTGCAGTGAAGGGACTAATCCTTCAAGGTTGAGTTCAGGCACAGCAACGGTTTCTCTTGGCTTGAGGCTCTGCATAAGTAGCTTCAAGGTGTCCAGCTCCACGGAACAGTCTCCGATGTTCAGGGAAACTTCCAAACTATGGTTGTCTGCAGTTCCTTCACGAGGATTGAATCGCAAAGAAGCTCCGAAATCGATTGCTCCAGGAAGATGCAAAAACTGAGCTGTTTTGACTGTACGCGAATAAGTCGAGGCCACTTGGGAAGTAAATGAAATATTCACCCGTTCGAGACGAGTCAGGAAGCGTCGAACCACCTATGTTGTGCACTCTAACCGCAATTGACGCATTTCCCTGAGCATTGCCCCAGGCTCTGTCAAGAGTCCTCTGGAAACTAGCCGCGAAGCGTTTCCTCCAGGCTGCCATGCCATAAGAACGCTTCGATTTGACGGAACGTGGTTTCGAGTGATTTCTCGTGTCGATCACATTCTCTAGATCAGTAAAAGACAGGTTCACATGGAGGGTGAGAGTTCCCGCCGAGACCGAGGTCCCCGGCAGGTCAGGAAATGTGGCTGTAGTCGAGTGCGCCTCAAAGTAGAGACTAGAGATTATGTGCGGTAGCCACCGTATCAGAAGTCGAAGGGCTGCTACAGCACAGGTACGAATGAGCGGCCTTAAGTGTGGTTCCAGAAAGGTATAAGCGCTTGACGCGAGATTCCACAGTCGATGAGCCATTGGGGAGGGCGCAAAGTCGGCCAGAGTGAGGCGGCGATTATGACGACTGTGTCTAGGAAGAGATTTTGCCTTGCTCTTACCAACTTCAACATTCACTCCGTCCAGCCTCACGTTAATGCCCTTCGCAAAAGAGAAACTATAGCGAACACGATCGACGCGAATGATGCGGGGGCCGGCGCGGATGAATAGCCCACGAATTGAAAAAAAGCTGACACTTCGGATGCGTACATGCTTAGAGATTGCGTTGAGTATTAGAGGGAATAGATATGAGCGGAGGAAGAGGGAAATTGTCGTGATTCGAACGACCCAGAGGAGAACAGATATCCACCAGATATCTGTCGGATTGTCGAGCAAGAATGCACGAAGACTCGGAAACGAGACTCCGGAGGTATAAGACATGGACTGAAGTATACAAGTGAGTAGATACAAACCCTAGTTGACAGGTCATACTATAACGTACGACTGATGGAATGTGACGTCTCTCTTGGACCTTCGAATGTAATCCTGGCCCGAGAGGCTGTCGAAGTTGGGCGCTTGATGGAATATCGACAGGAGCAGTGTAATTATCGAAGTTTGATCAATCAAGGAAAGAGGGGACCTGGGCCAGACTGGCAGAATCCGCGCATCAACGTTTTCTGGGCATGGGACCGTAGTTTGTATGTAGGCGCATTTCTTGTTTCTGACATGACGTAAGCGACATGTCAGTTATTATGCTCAGACGCTGTGACCAAGCATGGACACAGCCACGATCATTCCCCACAATTCCGGTCGGAAGTTTTTTTCAGTACTTATTTTTGATGTACACGCTAATAGACTCTAGTCAAGCACCTTTTCTACTCTTCCGAGTCCATATCCAAGATACTACATTCATGGTCGAATAATCAGCAGATTGTTTAGAGGATCAAAAGAGATACGTATACCATTCTTCCGAGTTTGTCTCCGCAGGCTTGTATGTTGCAAAAACATAGGAGTTTCCAATGAAGCTTCCGGGATTCAAGACATGACATCCGGTATATGTAATCTTGTATCGATCATATTTGTCGGCCATGACGAGCTGTTATAATTCGACTTGATGAAGTTGCCGAGGACCCACGACTGGAAGAACTTACCACAGTAGGAAGAGGATAGAGGCGAAGTGAATGGTCATAGTCGGGTAGCGTCGGCTGTATATTGATAGTCAATGGACTCAAATGACCTTGGTCCAGAATTGTTTGGACAAGCTATCGAGCGTCAACTTGCGTGAACAGGCGTCTCGAGACATAAGAAAACACCTACGAATCTCTTCAAGGTCTCGCTGTCCACATCTGGTTTCACGCCCACGACATGTCTTAGCATCCTTGACATGATGTCATCTCTGAAGATGACAATCTCTTGGTCAAAGAACTTTACTCGACATGGATTCGTCGCAAAGTGTACTTTTGGAACCTTGGCCTGTAATCGCGTTACGAGGGAAGAAAGTAGGCGATGTCGTGGAAGGGTTCCATTTATAGTGATATCTAGCGGGCCTGGCACGAATACAAAGTGGGTTTCCCGAGTGATAGGTGGGTACGATGCAATCAAATCTGCCAAGGCTTCAAAGTTGTCTAACAGAAGTTCAGTGGGTATTCTCTATTTCGTCTTCTTTACAACACACCTTGGTAGTTTTGAATATCGCGGCTATTTCCATGGGAAATCGCTTGACGCGTGAAGTTGCCACACAAGACAATGAGCTTAGGTATGAAGCTGTTTTCAATGCAATTGTCGAACATCTTCTGCAGCCCAATGAGAGTTTGGGGATGGTCGAGCCACACGTCGGAGAGGAAAAAGAAGTGGAGATCTGGCAGCTCTTCCCGGACACGAATTGAAAATCGAGACTGTATTCAATTTAGTATGAAGTAGACCAAGTACCGTTTTGCCTACATCTTCCAACAGGGATGTTGATCCCTTGCCCAAAAAGTCGATGTGACCATATATTGACCTGAGAGTGTTGAGCTTGAATTATAGACCAGGACCGACGTGACTCACCGTGAAGTTTCACGAGACTCGCACGGCGGTTGGCCGATTGCAACTATTTCCAAGGTCGCTTCTTCTGTGTACTCGCCTTCAACAAGCGCGAACGAGCCTTCCGTAAATAAGCCATCTCCAGGCTCGTCCTATTCCTATTCGTCCTGAGAACCAATTGTAATCGAACATTCTCGAACCCACCAAGTTCGAGAAATCAAGTTCAACACTCCCGTCTGAATCCTCGATACACAGCCTCCCTTCCTTGTTATGTGTGAGCATTCCGAGAAGTAGGAACCTCTCCCCTGCGCGTCCGAGAAGTTGTTTCGTGGATCTCAGCTGGATGATGTCGTGAGATAGTATGGTCGTCGCTTTATTCTTAAGAGCTCACAGTGACGAGCTTCTCTCTGTCTTTGGAAGGAAGTGTTGAAGGCGCAAAGTGCTCGTTGCGCAAGACGCACTGCTTTATTATGCTCAGTCTGTTTCGTATAGCGAGGATGCGTGATTCCGCAGTTCCTGACACTGTAAGAGGTCCCGAGGCTCTGAAGCATATTAAGGAAAGAAAGATACACACAAATGACTCTTACTTCGTAAACGTCCCAGCTTCCGACGACCAGTGCCATAGTGGCATGTCAAAAGCATTGATGATGTATAGATGACCTTCTGGATCCAGCAATTCTTTCTCCTCGTCCACTTGTTCCGTCTGATTTCGCATTCCTTGATAAACTCGTTCCAGGATATTGAGGTCAACCTTCATGTTCACGTCTGCAGTATTTTGAGCTTGGCCTCCAAGTTCATGGTCCAGAGGTGAAGAACAGTCGTACCTTCCTGCTTGCTGTACTCCAAAGCCAACAGCTCTATAGTCGACTCAAGTTCTTCATCCGCAATCTCATTCTCGTCCAGAATTTCTTCTACCCTTTGAGACACCTCAGACCCCAGAGAATAGCTGAACTTCCGAAAGACCTAGCAACACACGCGTTCATCCAAGGTTTAGAGGAGAAAACCAACGACGAACCTTCAGGATCCGTCTCTGTCTATCGTCTGCCATATGATTCAGCCCTTTCTCGACGCGTCTTGTGAGTACGTGTGAACGATGATGAAGGCTTCAAACCAAAAAACGCGTCTCACGAGCGATCAGTGATGTGACCACGACGTGTGGGCGGGCACGTGTTGGTGTTAACAGCCCCTAATATAGCCGCCACCGTTCCTCTTCTCCACTCACAGTCAAGGTTCCATGCTCGCCACACCTCCTTGGCCTTACTGATCCATCCTAAATATCAGATACCCATGTTTTCTACCCTCGATGTTGACATCCGGCCGGGCTCGGGGCTGGGCAGGTTTGAAATAGGTACATGTTTCTGTGACTCTGATAAGATCCGAGTCGTCCTAATTTCCAAACCCCTCATGCACAGGAGCATCCCTATGGAGCGTCCTCGACATGCTGCGCCACCTTCAACATTCCTTCCCTCAGGTAGAAATCAAATACGACCCAGACGCACCCTCAACGACCCCAGTAATCCTCCATGTCCGCCCCCACCTAGACCTTCTCTTCTCGGGCAAACACCAGCGTCTGCACACGATTTGCCTACGAAAACTACGGGATCCCAATCCGCCAGTACTGCTGCGGTACAAAGACACTATTCTCTCTTCAACAGAGGAATGCCTGACCCGAGTCGCCGTCCGGCGGACGTTTGGGCCTACGTATCCGGGGGACGAGCTGCGATATCCCGGGCTGTGGTTCAGTTTTGAGGAAGATGGGATGGGGGAAGGGGTAAAGAGTGGGCATGGGGACGATAGAACGCAGGAGGTCAAGCGTGTCATGATATCTCTGAAGGAGAATGACGGGAAGAGTCTTGATGCTCTTGAGGAGGTTGGCGAGCTCCCTATCATGGCAGGAGATATTAGACAAGCGGTGGCGAAAGCATGTATTCATTTTTGGACCGTCATACAGGTTTTCTCATTAAGTTTAGGTCCACCATGGTGTCACACTGCACTTTTATCCGGTATCGCAGCGGCCGGTCCATATCAAACTCGGGGTGACTACAGCCCAGGACCTGACACTGGATCTCGGACCACCACTTCGGGTACACTACAAGGAAGATGAGCGGATGTCTATACATGCCAAGGACAACGCGTCAGAAGCGCATGACGAACCTAGATGTATGACTTGTCGCACACCAACCTTCGTCTTTCACTGACCTGCACGACGAGAAGACTTTTACAACTATTTCCAACATGGATTAGACTTTCTCATAACAGGTCCTGAACACGTCGTGACAAAGATAATACTTCACTCTAACGTGGTTCGTTCTCATTGATCCTTTATCAAAGATTGACTTGTTCTGATTCCTCAACAGCCAGGTTCCCCTCTTTTCCAACGTTACAAACGATGTAACTGGGAAATCGAAGGTGAACCAGAAGATGACGAAGACGGTACCGTCTCACTTCCTTAGATTCACCTACCCGATCTGAGACTGAGTTTGAAGATACACCTCCGCGCAAGCGGTTTTTCGACAGGGTAAAGCCCGCTTTCTTTCATATTGATGCTGTCTTCTGATCAATGAATGCAGTTCGAAACAATAAGCCACTTCCTAAGCCCTCGAGAACCTCCACCTTCGATGCACCTCGACCGGACCGACGAAGAGGAGGACATTACGCTACCAAGTGCAACATCTCGATGTAAGACATCTACTAACTGCAGGCAACCCGTTAACAATTTAGTGCGCGCAGTATATGGTTACGATGGCATCATCCTAGAGGTCTCGGAATCTTCACAGGTGCTATCTGTTACACTGTTCTGAATGGACTTGAATGCATGGATATATGTAGTCTATAAGTAGTATCTAATCTGTTGATAATGTATTCCTAATGCTGCAAGTAAAGAAAACCTGTCAATGCGTACAACTACAGATGGTGAATGGTGGATGACTGAAAGCATGGGTGGATGCTAAGGATACAATACAACAGTGAGCAAGAGTCCTGCGGGAACTATGACGAAGATGACGGGCTGGATTTGGCAGGTGGTTTGCTGAGGATAAAGTGCCTAACAAGATCAAGCGTCGCCGCCGCGTCCTCGAGAGAAGAATGCCCGACGATACTGTCATTCTGAATTGTAGATCCCAAGTGCTCACGTACTCTGCAAATCATATTAGGAGTCAGGCATGTGCAGTAGTAAGATGACACGCACAAATCTTTGAGTGATCTGCGATAAGGTGGGCCCATACGATGAGGGAATAATACAACAGTGTCTATGCATCTATGGTGTATTATCCTGAGAGTCTTCAAGTCGTTATCGAGAGCATGGCCAATCAAAATGGTATTTGCGTCAATGAACGCATCTAGGGATTTCCGAATCGAAGCGAGGGGTAAAACAGCTTTTGCATAATTTTCCGGCGTGATGCCTGAAAATCGTGTAATATAATCACTCAAGGAGAGTTGTCAGTTGTCAGGAGATTCTTGGGCTAATTGAAGAGCTTACATAATCTCAACGCCATCATCCATACGAACAAACTCGTCCAGAACCTCCTTTCCAGCTCCATCGACAACAGAGACGCGGGCTACGCGCATACCACCAGTGGTATAGATCATCTCACAATCCAAAGCGGCCACGTCCAGCGCGGTACTCATAGAGGAAGAAGGCTCCAGGAAAGAAAACGGATGTCGAGCATGAAGATCTTCTGCTTTGTTTTCGTAAAAGACGTGTGGGCCGTGCGTACATCCTTCACTATCAGCAACTGGTCGCGAACAACAGTTGTATATTCGCGTTTTCTCGCCTGAAAGACGTAAATTAAAAATTTAGATGATTGTTGTAGGTACTCACCACCGGCTTTGGTAGTAAAAGGTTTACCCCAGTGGTATATACATTTGTCGGCCTCTTCTCTTCGTTTGACAAGGAAGGGTTGTGTGCATCGTTCGCACTTGGCGATCTTGCCCTCCAGACTTGGTTCAGTTCCACCAGGGCCATCTGGAACCTCGTAAAAGTAACCCCAACTCTCCAGATCCTCCTTGGACATGAGATACCGTTCCAGATGATTCCGCGTGAGGCGCAGAGCTTGCCGGGATTTACGGGCTTCTGCACGTGCTGCTATTTCTGCTTCCGTTCCAACAGATTCATGGGTTAGAGAGTTAGGTATTGCACGGCGTTTGAGAGCAGCTGCGCATGTGATAACTGCCTATTTTACTTTGTAGGTAAAGTAAGAATGACAAGGAGGCGCCACTCACATTTCGGTAGGTTACCTTGCTTGACTTTTTGTAAATCTCTTCCTCTTGTTTGAGGGCATGTTCGGACGCGAGACTGGGATTCTTCGGAAGAACGGCATGGTATAGGACAACGAAATGATCATAAAGTGTCTTGAGCATTGTCTAAACATTCATGACTGAGCACAAGGCGAATCAATGAATGGACAATGGTCTGACCTGTCGCACCGGCACAGGAACTAGAGACTGGGCAGCATTGACCCGCAGGATTGGAACACCATCCTAAAGGCCGCTGAGTGAACAGTCAGACACAAGAGACGGGTCTCACAGTGGTATGGGCTGCGGGTATCGGTCGCCGAGGCGGGACGAGTTTCTGAAGTTTCCTCGGTGGTTCACTACTGGTGGAGGACGCTGCACCGGGCTTGACGGGGGAAGAGGATATCGCGCGTTTGGTCGGGACGGTCGACGTTGACGTTGACGTTGACGTTGACGCCGATTTGAGGGGGATGGAGAGGGCAGGGGGCGGGGGAATGTCCTGTTTGTGGGCGAATATGCAGCGGACGCGGGTGCATCTGGGGCCGTCGGGGCAGGCAAGCGACTGGAACAGGCCGAGGGAGGAGAACATGGGAGGAACGTACACGTGATCACAAATAATTTGGAAATTGACCGGGTGGACGCTCCGCAGTTCACACCAACCATGTCCCCCAAGAAACGCGCACGCGCACGCGCAGGCCCTCTGTCCCTCAGCAATGGCATCGAGTACGTTTATCTCGCTCTAGTGACGCTATGCTAAATTTCGTTCTAGAGACGACCCAAATCACCACCTCACCGGCCCATTTCTCCCACAGACGTATGTATTTATATCTTCTCTCTGCCCATGCTCACTGTCATCCACCACAGGCCACTCTCTGCCTCACCACGCAGTCAATCTCCAATCTCCCCGACAACAAAGGCCTGGGCCGCCCGCCCTGTCTCTCCCTGGCTCCGCTGGGCGATCCACCCCTGTTTGTCTCTCTTGCATGCGTCATTCTGTTCTCTCTGACTCTTCTTAGCATCGGCCGCAAAACTTCTACTCGTACCTATCATACTGTACGTGAACTGGGAGCTCACAGGCCCCTACCTTGCTCCCGGTTGGAAGAACCCGTTCGGTGCCTTTTTCATGATCTCTGGCCTTGTCCCCACCTCCAAATCTGACGACCCGCGCTATCAGAAGACTTACCTTGACCTCATCTTCATCGCCTACAATGTCATTTTTTTCTCTTTGGTCCGCCAACTCATCGTCATCAAGATTTGTAAACCCGTTGCCAAGTACTTTGGCCTCAGAAAGAGCGGGAAAATCGAGAGGTTTGGCGAGCAAGGTTACGCCTTGGTGTATTTCGGTTTCTTTGGTTTCTGGGGTTATGTGCGTGACTTACTCTCTATACCATTTCCTTATTCTCATATTCCTCCAGCGAATCATGTCGCAGCTCCCTACATACTGGTATCAGACCAAATATTTCTGGATAGGTTTGTCAGCCCAATTACTAGAAAGATTCCTACGGAGTTCATCCCGCCGTCAGACTATCCCCACTGGGACATGAAACCGGAGCTCAAGAGATATTACCTCATGCAAATGGCTTACTGGCTTCAACAGCTAATTGTTCTCGTCTTAGGCCTGGAAAAACCTCGCAAGGACTATGCAGAACTCGTGGCTCACCACATAGTGACACTTTGGCTGGTCGGGTATGTACAACTTGCATTGTGGCGTTGCTCTCGATTAATTGATCTTTCCAGGTGGAGCTATTTCATGAATATGACGCTCATTGGTAACGCTGTATACATGAGTATGGATATACCAGATTCATTTTTGGCTGTGAGTATGTCCTTTTGACTTTCTTGTTCCGCGACTGATGCACCGGGGAACAACAGTTTTCAAAGATATTGAACTATATCCAATGGAATAGAGCTAAGATCTTCGCTTTTGTCGTCTTCTTAGTCGTCTGGTCGTAAGTGTCACTCGATACAAGTTGAGGAATCTCCCCTCATTTGGTGCAAGGTACTTCCGGCACTGGCTCAATTTCAGAATTCTATGGTCAGTTTGGTATGAGATACCCCTGATGCCGTACGTATTTTCTGCCTTCGGCCTTTTTTGTAAGCTGATTGCGAAATTCTGCAGTGAATCATCAAAAATGTGGGATGCTCCAAGGGGCGTCTATTTCGTATGGTGGATGACATATCAGGTCTTCACTCCGCTATTACTTTTGCAATTCTTGAACTTGTTCTGGTACATGCTAATGCTACGCATTCTTAAAAGGTTAGTTTTCAACTTTCTCGATGAAACTCTACTTGAACGACTGACTTGAATGTTTAGAGCTGTCTTTACCAGTGAGGCGAGCGATATTCGCTCCGATGATGAGGATGAAGGCGAAGACGACCCTCAGGATAAGAAGGAAGAGAAAAAAGAATGAGTCTCATGGTTATTATTTCGGGTACGGTCTGTATAATGGCTGGAATGCCTCTAGATACCTCAACGGAAGATGTTATAATTATTGCTTCCCGATGGACAATATACATCGCTTTCTTTAATTTTGAGTCACTACACGAAAATACATTAGCTTATCTTGGCTATTGTCGTGAAAAACAAGAAACACCGGCCCATATTCACTCAACTCGGCGAGAAAGTCGTTGACCATCTTGGAAAACACCGATTTCTTGACGTACTGACTCTCTCCGAACCCGTAATCCTGTCAGTACCAGAGTGTCAGCTACCAAGCCAAATCAGCCAGACAGCACTCACGTAGCGATGCTCTGGTACGTATTTCGAATTACGGTATTTCTGATGTTCATCAATAATAACATGATTGGCTTTTCGGTGTTCTTCCCCATCCTTCCACCCAACCAAACGCCACCCAAACTCGGTGATAACGCTATGATCGTACTCCCAGGCTTCAAAGTCGATTGCACACCAGACGCCCTTCTTCTCGGCCCAGTATCCCCGTACCCGTTCGAATATCTCACGGCGTGATGTTAGTGCGGAACCTAAAGCCGAGCTTTTGAGACGTTTGTTGTTCTTGTCAACTTGCTGAACAACGATCAGCAAGGGCGACCGAGGTTTAATCGGCCAAAGGTATACCTTTACAGCGCCACGCAAGGCCCCCCCGTTAGGATAAACTACCTTGGTCACAGTGCGAAGATCTGACTCCGTCAAGAGACAGTCAGAATACGGGAGAGGGATGACTTCTTGCGTGAGTTGCATTGCATGGAGCCAGTACCTGATATAGTCGACCTGCGCAGACGAAAACAAGAGACGTGACTCTCCAGTCGCATTCAATGTACCTACAAGCATTGTTCGGGATATATTCTGAATGAAAAAAGACGTCTTTCACGAACCCAAATACATCTGCACGCCATTGACGCCTTCAACACGGAGTGGATGGTCAGGATGGGTGATGGAGTCATGGGCTGCCAAGGTACTCAGTCTAGATCCTGAGAATGGGGCGAATCGACCAGCAACCAACCAAGGATAGCTTTCAAAGGGCGAGCGTCCTCTTGATCGGGGAGCGCTGAGCTCCTGTACAGATTGAGAAACCCTTTGTTGGGCATGGTAGCAAGCAGACATTACCATTCAAACCAGATATCGGTATATCTGTAGTATCCAGTGATAATGGGGGTGTCCTTGACCATTTCAACGAGCTTTGAGACGAAGCTGCGGGTTGAAAGGATAAAAGACGGGCGCCATGCCTTGCAAGACTTCTCTTCTGATTTATAGGCTGCGCTTCACCTGAAGAATCAGCGTGACGAGATTCACACGGACCGCGTCTGTATCGTGGTGGCCCTCGAACCAAACAAGTGTTCAATTGATACCGTCCTTCTTGTTCGTAGGCTCGTGGTAGTCACCAGCCGTGTCTGTCATGGCACAGACTGTTCAACGAGGCGGCCCCTCAGGCTCGTCCAAGCGAAAAGCGCCCCATACCGACTCTGATCCCCCTACTCCTGCCGCGAAGAGGACCAAGACTGCCACGGCGCGGAAGAGCACTGGTGGCCGACCTCCGAGATCCTCAACAGGTGGCCCTGCGTCCGCTGCTGGTCAGCAAGGTGCGGAACGCTATGAATGACGCGTCATGGAGGCTGAAGCGTGGTGCAGGGGCTAATCCTCCCAAAAAAAAGCCTCACCGCTTCCGGCCAGGGACAGTGGCTTTGCGAGAAATAAGAAAATACCAGAAGAGCACTGATCTTCTTATAAGCCGGTTGCCATTTTCTCGCGTGGTACGTATACTTCATCATCTGGTGGGGCAAAGAGATGACTATCTCTCGCTAGGTTCGCGAAATAGCTTTAGATATGATCACAGACGAGAATGACTACTCCGCTTCAGGTCTGCGGTGGCAAAGTTCCGCAATATCGGCATTGCAGGAGGCAACAGAAGCTTTCATCGTCCACTTATTTGAAGACGCGTGTGTCACTTCTTAATCTTCCCTCGTGACGCATCAGATTGACAGTTTGTCTTGCCAGGAACCTGTGTGCTATCCATGCAAAGAGAGTTACTGTCATGACACGCGACATTCAGCTCGCTCGACGAATACGTGGACCCTGGGGTGGTCTTGCATGAATTTCAGGCCTGTCACGCTTCACGATTATTTATATCGTTGTATCAGTTTTTTTACTTATTATCTTGCTTAAGCGGTATTTACGGAGGTACGCGTTCCGTCGTCTTCGACGAAGATCCTGCCAGTCAAAGAACCATGTCTGTAACAGACCGAATGCCGCCGAAGTCACCCAGTATAGAGTGACGCTCTGAAAATCAATAAATGAGAAAACGCAAACAGCTAATGCAATAAATCGCCACTTACTCCGGGCATCATAGCACAGATAGCGATACGAACAACAGACAAAATTCGCAATCCCGATTTTATCACTGATTTGGGTCTGATTTTTGGCTGGCCGCCTTCCGCTAACGCCTTCGCATCCTGTTCCTCGATCCTCCGCGCCCGTTCCCGTTCGGCCGTGTTCATAAGCCAGTTGGCGGATTCTACATTTGCCATGGTAAGCATACCAAGGACAATAGGTAGTGTCAGCGTAGGATCGGGATGCGTCAGCGTTGTCAGAGTAAGGAATGATTCCGAATCGAATGGCGTGGGGTCGAGCGAGAGCCTCTGGAGCATGACTGTACCAAGCACAAAGACAGGAAGTTGTGCGATCGCTGGAGCAATGATAGAAGGCATGGGTGAACATCTGTATCTCTTGAACAGGTCTTTCCGGATTTCCGTCAACTGAACAACAGTGAGCTTTGGCGAAAAATTCATTCAGATCGATGCATTCCTGACCGCTTTTATCGAATGTTCCTTATGGTAGTTTTTCAGGTATTCCTTGTCACCACGAATACCTTTACTTTTCATCACTTCGAGGACCCGTTGAGACACGAGTGGCTTCATCTTTTCGAGCTCTGGAAGGGCAAGCTCTTCCATCCTTACGGCTCGTCTTTTACCCTAGAGTACAGTTATTACATTACATGGAAATTCAAGTCAAAGGAGACACATACCCAAATTGAAACTGGGAGCAGAGCAAGCCTAGCGACTATTGTCGTTAGAATTATGGTAACAGAATAGGCAGGTAGCTCTGGGGGTATTGGCAGAGCGACAGCCAAGTCTAAGAATTCATTACATAAATTCTGAAGAAAAAACCGTCGATTGGCTGGAGTGTCCCCAATGCGGTTGAAACTGCGTGGTACATGTGGCCAACCAGGTCGAAGTGGTACCCGTCGTAAAGCCAACATAGGGAAAATAAGCGGTTCTCTGATTCACGTGGACAATAGTCATTTTGCAGCATCACTGCAATCAAGGACTTTCATTCGCGTCTGAATTTCCAGCGTATTGGCTTCATATCTCAAATTACTGCAGGTGCAGATGACGTTAGTCGTACACTGTTCTGAATTATGCTGTCATAGAGGATGGAAGATGGCAAATTTCATGTTCATAGCATACTCCTAAGCATAACTAACCCCAATGACTCCACTCAGAAAACCAGCTGATGGGGGTACTGGCCCTTCGACAAACCCCAGCTCGACTTGAGGTACTTGGAGAGATTTTCAGTCTTCTTGACAGCAGCGAGGACGACCTTGTCGACCTCCTTCTGGTCAGCGGACCTGGATGCGGGGAGAGGCTCCTTGGCTTTTGGCTTTCCATCCTCGAAGAACTCCTCCTCTGCTGATCGCGAGCCCTTAGTGGCGGCTTTGGCGAAATAAGCATCGTTAATTTTCTCGTCAACCTGTCACACAAGAAGATTAGGTATTTCTATCAAGTAAATCTTGATAATATTATACGAACGGTGAGGCCTTGGAGTTCGAGTTTGGTCGAGGTCGCAATGACGTAGGCCTGGTTAACGCGGCGCAGAGGAACGCCGTTAACCTTGTAGGGTCCAGTCACCAAAAGCAGCCCACTCTCCAGCTGCTTCAAAAAGACAACCCTCTTTCCACGGAAACGACCAGCCAAAAGAATCAAAACAGTGCCGGGGGTAATACTGGAGCGGAGGGAGGCGGGTTTGGGGGATTTGCGAGACTTCTTGGGCTGGCGAACGTCTTCTGCGGGGTAGTAGCGCGAGGCCTTGGTGATAGGGACTAAGCGCTTGCCACCGTTCTTGTCACCACCGATCGTCTTTTCGACGGTTTCGGCGGCGGGAGCCTCGGGCTTTTTGGAAGTGATTCTGGCCATCTGCACAGAGGTTAAGCTGTGTCTATCTAGCCATATAGCGGACGGTCATACCTTGGTCTTGAGGTCGTCGAGGCCGATGCCGATATACGTGCGGGGTTCTACTTTCAGACTATCCGGGTGGCTTGACAGCTACACAGTACCATCGGCAAATGCCGAAGATGCCGCATTCGGACTGGGGTCTACGCAGATTAGATTAGATTAGGTTTATGATAAATACCCAGGGTCGAGACCTGCGCCGATTTCGGACTCCGCGGCCCAGAGTCACGATTCACCATGTCGCCTTCCAGTGAACCCGGCTATGGTATGTGTCCCACCCCTCATCGTATGCATTCGCTCATGAACACTAGTAGATCAGCGCCCCGTTGTCTGGTTTGACATTGATAACACTCTTTACTCTGCAAGCTCCAGAATCTCTCATGCGATGGGCGAAAGGATCCACGGTGAGTCGCGTCATACCTATCCGAATCGACCGTCGCACAATCACTCACTCTCAATAGCCTACTTCGTCAGACTTGGGCTGAGTCATGAAGACGCTTCAGAGCTCCATCTGAGGTATTATAGACAATATGGTCTTGCTCTTCGTGGCCTAACACGCCACCATGACGTCGGCCTGATAACTTTGGCTTTATTCTCGCTTTACGGTTGCGCTCATAGGCAGTGAAGATCCCCTAGAATTCGATCGTCAATGTGATGGATCATTACCTCTTGAAAATATGATAAAGTTTGATCCCAAAACACGGAAGCTTTTTGAGGATATTGACAGATCCAAAGTTCACGTCTGGGCACTTACAAATGCCTATCGTCCAGTATGCAACCATTTGGCTCGTTTAAAATATAATCTAACTTCTACTTTAGCATGCTGAACGGGTCTTGCGTATTCTCAAACTTGATGATTTAATAGATGGTCTTGTTTTTTGCGATTATGAGCTTAAGAATTTCTCGTGCAAACCTGAACCCGAGTTTTATCAACTGGTATGCTGCCATCTGTGCTATCTGTCTTTCTCTCATTGTTATTCTTCCTTAGGCGATGAAGAAAGCCCATATCTTGGATCCTTCCAAGTGTTACTTCGTAGATGATAGTAAAGGGAATATCGATGGTGCTCGTGCCCAAGGCTGGGCTAAATGCGTCCACTTCTGTGAGAAGGGGTTAGAGACCATGGAAGGTGGCCGTGCAAAGCAGATTGATAATGAAGAGGCCGCTGGGGCAGAAGAGACAAACAATGTCGATGTCATCACCACCCTCGACGAGTTACGCGGCGTTTGGCCAGAGATCTTCAAGCAATAATTCATCTGTAATAATGATACCAGAATGTTTATACCGTGTATAGATTACCACTTGTATATACGTAGTACCTATAAATTTGTAGAAAGGATAGAACAGAGTTTTATTTATGATCATATCACACACGACTACGTCACATAACCACCACCATTACTCCAACAATGGATTTTATTCCTCGCTATGCTCAACCGTTTACCTTGGCAGAGGCAATCAAACTCGATGTGGCGGTCATCACTGAAGGTTCAAGCGATTCCTCGAACCAGTCTACCTTAGACTTATGAGGCGCTGTAGAAATCACTCGCCTGCAAAACTCCTTGCGACACTTGAAGCAGACCCAAACGATCCTCCAGGAATACATTGATGAAGAATCTCCCAATGATGTCGATCCTGAATACACGAAGGCTCTGGAGGAAAATAAGACTGTCATGTACGCGCCCTGTGATTTTTGAGATCAAGAAGTTGTTTGATGCAACTTGGCCTTGCAGCGGCTCTCAGGAAGAACGAATTTTTATATTGAAGCTTGCTCTGAGCGAGAAGGGTGTGCATCATGGTGGTCATTATGATTCTGGTGTTTCAAATGCAAAAACATCCCGACCATCGTCAAATTCGTCAACGACTCTGCCAGCATCAATAGCAACATCTCCAGAAGACGATGACGATGGAATCCATCTGTAGTCTTGAGTGCCTGCTCGGCTTGTATGATAGGTAGTGGTCAAACCATGCTGGCCTTGGGTCGCTTTCAACTTCAGCCTGAAGATCCCGTAGTCAGTGGTCACTGAGTACTCCGACAAACGCCTTTGCTGGCTCTTTTCCAACCCGATCCTGATTGCATTTGGCTCATGGACGACCATGACATTCACATTCAAAATCCCTGGACGTATTTTACACGAATTGTCCCTATGTCCGTTTGCACTTGCATCTTGATCCGTAAGACGTAAGTTGGAACTTCCGTTATCCACAATCCAAGACTTCAAATGGAGGGTTCTCAGTTATCTGGGATCGATTTACTTGTCAGGTAAGTGGTCAAATACCATCCAGGAGACCGAGACAGGCTTGGATTGATTTTATATGCATCTTATGACTAACAGCCGTTTGTGCGAAGGTGTCCATTTTGCAAATCAATTGCGCGAACTGAACACCCAAGGAAGAATAAAAGATTGGGATGGTGTTCAGTCTATCACCGTGTGTAGACGTCTACTTCTTAAGATTTTGCGAGTTTACTGAATCCAGGCCAATTTTTTTCAGAAGGATCTGGACAAACTCTGCTCTGTGCTGTCTGAAAGTCGAGAGATCGTTTACTATGATTGCAAATGGCTTGACCGTAATGTTGAAGCTCGCCTGAAGTACGTGGAATCCCTTGAAACATGGATTGCCCAAGCAAGGGCCATAGTAGAATCACAGCTTGCCGCACATGGTAATATGGAAGTAAAGGCAATAGCTTTCAAAGTATTCGAACTCGAGCAGGATTTTGGAAGGAACGGTATCGACATTCGCTCGGTGGCCCAGGCTCGATTGTCCAGTAGCTCCTCTGCAAGTGATGGCACAGAATCTAGCAATTTGGAAGAGGGTGAGGGTAAGGCGCTTTCTATCAATCCATGCAGGATCAAGTCCCATCCTAACATCCTGAAGCCCAGAAAAATGATGCAATGGAGATTATCGATGATCTTGAGAACTATCAAGAAGTGTGTCAAAGGATATTTACCGTTCATTCCTCGTTCACATTCATATTTTAGGCCTTTCGACGTATGGATGAATATGAAAGGTCCCGCGCCGAGGATAATGCTCTAATGGAAAAGCTTGATACCAAGTCTACTGACCTGATTCAAAAGATTAAAGATAGGCTCCGCGTCATCCAAGACGACGAACGCTCTGCAATTCCTACCTCGTTCTCTCGAGACGTTCTGGCAGTCCTAATATCTGACAAGATGACAGATCTAATCGCAGAGAAAGTACAGGATCTCATCAACGTCACAGATGTTTTTGCAAAAATGGAGATTGACCACTTAACGGAGAGCCTCCTAAAAGATGTCTGTAAGCAGATTCGACCTACACTTACGATGGTAGATGCAATACAACCACAGAGGAGGTGAGAGTATATTTGTTCCCACTTGGGCACTCTCATATTGACGACCTCTCTCTTTGGCCTGGCAGAGTTGTTGATCTAGATTGCCCTGCCTGCTGGGCGCTTGGTAGTATCATGGCTCGCACACATTTGCTAGGCCAATACCCACATGTCTGTCTTCGTTTGCCTAAATCTTGATTTCCCTGTTTCTCGTCTTTCTCAGCTGTATTCATCCTCCTATTCTGTTGTGTTTCATGTGCTACGATCACCATTGTACACCTTGTTCGTCTACCTCACCTGACTACCCATTTCACGCAGACGTTACGCTATTTATGAATGTCGTGATTCATGGATAATGTGATAATTTCAAAAACTCCTTCCATGTTGGAGTATAAGTAACAGTCAATTGAAAAACGTAGATTATCGATAGGAATACGTAATGTACGTGCAGTAAAGAAAACGTGAAGAACGGCGTTTGAATGATTCCAATTCCAAATGCACTGGGTCCAGGGTAAAATACAAAGCCCAAAGCGAAGCGGCGGTGCATAGGTTATCTCCGGCCTGGTGGTACGTCGGCGTCCATGAAGACTGGGAAAGATGTCTAAGGAGCATACAGGATTGGGTATGGAAGTGGATTGTCACGTAAGAAAAGAGCGTACTTCGGTACTGTCCGAAAGGGTGGAGGGCGGGAGGTGAGTCCGGGAGGTGA
>JAGGAW010025779.1:0-55217 GCA_017657375.1 Termitomyces sp. T27 | reverse complement strand
GAGTTCGTATCACTCAATGCGCATCTGCAGGAAGACCATGAGATTTTTGATCTTGTTAGTGAGCTTGAGGCGGCCGAAGGGAAGGGAACGACGTTCTACAGCTGGCTCAACGTGCCATCCACTGCTTCCACATCCGAGATCTCTAAAGCCTACCGTAAGATGAGTATGCAACTTCAGTACGTATCTTTTTAACCTGTTCGGCCGTCTTCGTCTCAAATCGTGTAGTCCCGACAAAAACCGCGACGTTAAAAACATTCACAAGCGATTCGCCCGACTCGGTGTCGTAGCTACCATATTGCGGAACCCAGAGAGTAGAAAGCGTTATGACTTCTTCTACAAAAACGGTGTGCCAAAGTGGCGAGGGACAGGGTACTACTATTCGCGTTTCAGACCAGGACTTGGGGTGCGTTTTTTTTATCTATCCTTCTTACCTCCCAACATTATTAACGTCTCTTGTTATTCCTAGACTGTCCTCGTGTTTTTAATTATTCTAACGTCTGGCCTCCACCTCATCGTACAGAAGATGAACTACAAGAGAGATTTAGAACGTATTGATAGAATTCGACAACAAGCTAAAGCTGCAGCGTGGGGACCCAAGGGTATCCCACTAGAAGGACAACGCAAGGTTTGTCTGTCGTTTTGATGTTTCACATCAACTCACAATACCCAAACGTGTCAAGGTCAAGGTGAACCTCGGCGGAGAAGAGAGTATGAGCAATCGATGTATTGAAATGGTGGTTGAAGGTCACAACGTTTATATTGTGCGTCTTAACTTGATTTTTCTGTACCGGGAGCTGCAGCTAAAAAGTATCTAGCTGGATCCCTCGGGCAACATGGATCTCCTCGACGCGAGCATGGCAACACCCCCTAACCTGTCCAACACTTGGTTCATCGCTCTCATCGTCTCTCTTGTGCGCAAAATCATCCCTGCCAAAACTCCTGCCCCCGAGGATGTTTTCGTGGAGGAGGATGACGCGTCTTCAATTGCAGAGTCCGAGAGTAGTAAGTCATCGGCGCAAGAAAAAGAGAATGGAATCAAGGTCGCTAGACTTCCGACTGCTAAGGCTGGCGGGAAGAGAAGAAAGGTTGTGGCAAAGAAACGGTAACACAGCGCAAGTCCATGTAGAGTTTGCCTGTCTTAAACTCAGGTGTTGGCATTGGGCCTATAGAGCGTTTGTATCTCAATCACTCGCGGGTGTCAAGTTCAAGAAATTGCAGACATGTTATATCTCCCAAATACTAATTGTGTTTAACTGACAGCAATATATGTTGAAGGCATAGGTCAGTCTCCCTGAGGATTCTCTGCTCACCTTCCTGTGTGTGTCTTTGACATGTACGCTACAATCTCATCTGGGACTGTAGGGCGTATATTCCATTGTGCCATCCAACCCGGCTTCGCTCCTTCCCCATTACCTGAACTCGGCTCTGCAAAGACGGCAGTCACCAGCCAGAAGCTCTGATCGCTGGCCGTGTGGTTGCCCAAGAGGGTCGGTAACACCGCGCGGGGAACAATTAGATTCGTGTTCGCATCTGTTCGTAATGCTTTGCCCTGCCGTTCGCCTGACCCGATACCGACGATACCTGAGACACCCGCTTTCGACGCCGCTCGCCCCTCTGGACCATTCTCATAGGTGCCAAATGCTTCTTCGGTCGACGGTTCCAATGCACGGCTATCTTCGCGTTGTCCATAAATAGCGAAGCCCCCTTCCGCAGAGGACAAATCACGTCCACTTTGGATCCTGTGGACCCGAAGATGCCACAGTGGCGTCTCCTGCTGCGGCGGCACGAGCCATGTTTCCACCTCCACGTCACTCCATGGATGCCACATTGAGCGCAACCACTTCCCGTCCTCAATACGTGCGTCCTCTGTCTTTCGCCTACACTTCCAAAACTCCCCACCGTCATCACTAAGCGCGAGGGTGTTGTCTCCTCCAAGTTCCTCCAGCGTGAGAGCGCCGACGGGAACGCTATATCCGAAGGCGGAAGAATATGCAAGCTTACCATATTTGGCTGCACTATGCTTGAGGGCATACGAGCATTGCTGCCCAGACGACAGCAGGAACGTATGTCCACCTAGGTTTGACATGATATGAAGGGGATGTTCCAATGCCTTGACTGTCTCGCGGAACTCATTAGGATATGCTTCCTCCTCGGATGTCCAGAATGGATGTGTGTCCGGAACTGCAAGTGCCACGAATGATTCGCAGCACCAGTATGGCGATCCTGGAGAGTTATAGTTTTCTGTTATGTTATGGTTGCCGTAACAGTAACCGATGTTGAGCGTTCCGTCAGAAGCGTACGCGCCTGCCTGCTTAGCCCAGTAGCGAATGTTGCGGAGTTGTAGCCCCTTGATAGCACCCCATGAAAGTGGCGCAGGAAGCTCAACGTCAGCAAACGCGAGGGCACCCCAGAAAGACGACATCGCAAATCGGTAGGTCATACTCCTTCCAAAAGGAATTGCGCGTCCTGATCAAGAAGCTTTAGGATACAGTTGAATATCCTAATTCCGGCCCGGACCTCACCTTCTTCATCGAAGTAATGAACAAAATCCAGGGCAAACTGGCATGCGCGATCCCTGTAATCCTTGCAACGGTCTGGATCTTGCTCCTGAGCGAGTTTGGAGTACAGAAGCTGGGAAAACTGGATCGCAAAGGAAGACGAATAGTAATCGAATTGGATGACACCCTCCGGACCGTCTCTGGACCATCCTTCACCGACATAGAATGTGTCCAGGTGATCAAGGTCAGCTTTCATGCGCTCGGCATCGAAGCGCGAAGACCCGACCTTCGAGAGGCCTAGGTTAGCAAAGACCTAGACAGAAGTCATGGAATCAGAATCTAGATCGTGTGTGTCAAGGTGAGGGCTGGCACTTACTCTGAACCAAAGCCAATTCGTGTCGGGCATCTCCTTATCGTTCATGCCGCCCACCCAATTCTCAAAGTTAACTTTAGCTTCAGGACTCAATGGATCCCATAGTTGCTCCTTTGCGACCGCGATGGAGAAGCCAATCGCGGAACACTCAACCATTCGCTGATCCTGGTCCTGCATGTCTCCCCAGAATTCTTCACTTTGTGGATTGGTGCCGTTTGTAAAGCCATCAACCCACCGTGACTTCCCCTCGTAATCACCACCGCCACCTAGCAGAGCTGCGAGGCCCCAGATCGGTCGAGAAAATCCTTCCAGTTGAGCCGCAACGTCGTCATAGTGAGTCCCAAAGTGTGCGAGACGAACTCTTGCCCCTCCAGGGCTCGTGTGCGCAGCCAAAGCATCAAGTAACTCCTTAAGGAATGTCGCAAGATCCTCTTTCAAAGGGTTCGGAGAGAATGGAGTTCTGTTCACGAAATCATACATGATGTGGTCAGACACAACGAAGCAGGAAGATCCATGGAACCTTATGTAGGTAGTGACGGACCGAGGCTGGGGCAAAGAGAGGCCTCCTGACAAGATAGTGATGGACCGGGGCGGACCGTAGGCGGACCATAGGGCACAAAAGCCTCCTGACGAGTTGGGCTTCACTCGGCGACAAAGTACTTCATACATATTTTGGGTGTCCGATAGGACCAAAGGTCCCTTGCTACAACTTCTCTATTTACATGGTTATGCTGTTCCTGTTACTAGTGGGTGGATTAAATAATAGATGACACATCTACTGGGCAACGACAGTGGTTTCGACGATGATTCCAGTAACACGGTAGGGGTCTACGATGGCGGATCAGACACAGACAGATGGTGAGAGAAACGAAAAGAATACGCTTACCAATGTTGGAAGCTGGTCGACGATCCTCGAGATATCCATAGCCTTGAGCTGCGACGTGTCGCGGCACACGGATCGATGCGCCACGATTAGCAACACCAGAGCTGAAAGCGCTGATATGACCAGTCTCGTGACGACCAGTCAAACGCAACTCGTTGTCCTCGCCATAGACGGCAATGTGCTCATCGTGCCTCTTCGACAACTTTTCGATCGCGGCCTCAATGTGCTTCATTCCTCCAGGTTCCCGCATCGCCTTCGTGGAGTAGTTGGTGTGGCATCCCGCGCCGTTCCAGTCACCACTGAGGGGCTTGGGGTGGAATGATACCTTGACACCCCACTGCTCCGCAATACGGACGAGAAGGTAACGTGCCATCCACAAGTGGTCGCCCATGGAGATACCCTCGCAAGGACCAACCTGGAACTCCCACTGCGACGGCATGACCTCAGCATTGATACCACTGATGTTGACACCAGCGTAGAGGCATGCTCGATAGTGAGCTTCGATAAGGTCGCGAGCGAAAACTTTGCCGGTACCTAGCCGACGGAAATTTGAGATCAATGAAAAGGGACAGATCAACAGATGACGTACCAGCACCACAGTAGTAAGGACCCTGAGGACCAGGGAAACCACCCTTGGGCCAGCCGTAGGGAGTGCCATCGGCGTCAAAAAGGGTATATTCCTGCTCGAGTCCAAACCATGGTTCTTCATCTTTTGCCTGATCCATGATCTTCTTAGCGTAGTGACGATAGTTGGTGCGATTAGGGGTGCCGTCGTTGTTGTAGGTCTCGGCAAGAACAAGGATGTTGTCACCGCCACGGAAAGGATCCTTGAAGATGGCAGCAGGACGGAGATAGACATCGGAGTCGTTGCCAGGGGCCTGGTTCGTTGAAGAACCATCGAAATCCCAGATACGAAGTTGGCCGATATCAGTCACCTTCTTGCTGACGGTCTAGAGAGGGTTAGGTCTTTACACCGTGAAAATGAGTCGCCCACGAGACTTACTGTGGTTTTTGAACGCAAACCATCATCGCCGTCGATCCAAACATCTGTATGGCGAATTAGGGACGGAAAATACGATCAAAAGTTGCATACATTCAGCCTGGACCTTGTCGCCTTGATCAAGAGCGAGGAAGGGAGCAAGAAGGTCGTTGCGATATGTATAGGCCGCCATGACAGGAAAAGTAGAAAAGTGGAGAAGCTCTAGCGATTTCCACGCTCGAGTCTCTTTTAAAAGGCCAAAGGGGTTGACGATTATTGTCACGTATTTACCCGCCCTCTGATTGGACGATAAGGCCTCGGCCCCCCTCGGCCTTCCAAATCGGGAACCTGGGGCGGAACGCGCCGGAAACCGATCTCCGTGAAATTTGCATGCGCAACACCGTACGCGACTCGTCGCTCAACAAAAAAAAACTCCATTTTTACAAGAATATGTATTTCCCTCTAGGACCCACTCGGAAGAGTGCAGGAACTTTTTGAATATCACCCACGTGGTAAGTCGAAATCAATTCTGTGCTATTCATGAACATGAATTCATCATGATGTACTGAACCGGTCGTTATGGTCGCCGGTGACCTGCCTTCCTCCTTTGAGCGATCTGAGATTGACGACCACACGATAGATGGAAGGCAATATGTTGTCCTCCCACATCGGAGTGGCTACATCATCGGACCTTAAGAAAGAAAAAATACACTGCAGTTCTACAACAGTTCAGTGGTCAAGTGCAAAATGCGTCTAACCACTTCGAGAGCCTAGACGCGCCATCGTGTCTTCCGCATTTTCTTGCTCTTCGACTGCGTCCGACTGTGTAACCTGTAGTGGGTTAAAATTGATGAAACGCCTACAAAATTATTCCGAAATTCATACCACTCGGAGAACAGATTTTTTGGAAGATTCCTGTAGCTCTCCGGATATTATAAGCTCGTCTAAAATCTGCTTCCGAGTCAACAACAAAGTAATGTTCGGATCTTCAAACGTACTGCATATGCCTTTTGAAAGTTGAAGATCCTTGCCAGAAGTTCAAGCCAAGCCCACACTGTCAAGCTTGTGACTCACAGATCCAACTCGCAAACCTAATTCAAGCATGTTGAGAGAACGAGGACGTACACCACAGGAAACTCACATTCCCAAAGTACCGGTCAAGAACTTCCACGTAGCGATGGATGATCTCTAGTGTCACCAGCTCGTTGTCTCCGGAACCAATTCCGCAAACGAAGAATAAGGAGGCATAACGGCGATAAACGACCTTGGTGTCTAGCATTCCTTATTAGAAACAGGGTCCAAGGCTATGGCGGGACGGAGCTCGCAGTGCGGCTTCGATATTCCGCAGGGAACAAAAGTGGCGCATAGGAGGCACTCAGCCATAACCGACTATGCTTACAGACCTTTGTACTCCAGGAAGTTGCACATTCGCGTTCGGCGAGCCAGGACAAGCTGAGTGACATCCTTGACGATCTTCGCCTTCACCTTAGGCGCCATAGTCGTGAACCATTTCGCCAAACGAACCTTGCCTATAGACACAGTTCAATACCCAGTCCCAAACATTCATATATGGGTATGAAACTCGCCCTGCCGGGAAACAAGTAGTATATAGGTGATCATAAATGATGGATAGAGGCTCGTTGGCCGTGACGAATCATGGCGTGACCAATCCCACATTATCATCGAGTATCAACCTCGGCATCTTATCACTGATCTCCATTTATTCTTACCCCACATCAACTTGAAAGGTTTGTCGTAAGAGTGGTTAAAACTTAACGCCTTCACCCACTTGACCGAAAACGGCGGAGAAAGCGTTTTTCTATATCTATTTCTTTACTATTGTCCATAAGTTGTTAACCACATATGCATGTGGATCACATCGTTATCGCTCAACAAATAGATCGGGTGGCGTCAAGCGACAAGTCTGAGCGAATGGAACGGCCCACGGCCCTGACCATCGACTTTTCCTCTCAAAAATCGCGGCTCATCAACTCTTATCAATCTGATCTATCTCCCCTTTTCCTTATCTCTAAGAGAGAACTTATCGCGACTATGTATTTCTGCTCCTACATATTCCATTCCTAATGTAGTCTGGGACATTTGCCAGGTACTGACGAGGTATACTGACGCGCCAAAGAAAGAGAAAACCGACATTGTTCCAGTGCTAGTAAAGGCCTAGGGTGGCATGGAGTAAATAACCCTAAGTAGAATACCAGCACATGCCACAAGGTGCGGCTAATACACCTCAAAGCCCAGAACGTAACATTTAATCGTTTGGAGACTCGCGTGAGCACTTCGGCCGAAGCCCGGCCCGTGGACTTTGATATTCAAGATAAAATGAACAACGTCCTTAATACTGACGTCGAAGGTGAAATAGTATCATCTCAAGGAGATCGATCTCATCCTCGGCATGAGCTAGAATTAGTGTGATGATTCCCAGCGAAAAGTTATTCTACATAGCTTTGCATCAACCCTTCTGATTCTCATAAATGAATGGAACTCGGAGAAATGGGATCTCGAGAGAATGCATGCCATAGCGCCATTTAGCGATGGACAAAATATATGCCGAGACAACCCTCCGAATTGGGCCAAGGACCACACATGGGATTTAGCCAAAAGCCGTGAACGGCCGCTAACTTCACACCCGAAAATCAGCTCTCAGATCACGATTAAGTCTGATTGAGTCCGACATACATCATATCAACTAGCGCTTTGATTCACACTAGCCTGACTCGTACAAGGACCAGAATAACCTGAGGCCTGAGGAAGAAGACAAAGGTATTGAAGGACGCGACAGGACGCTTCAGGTTGAACGATCATGTGAAGGTTTGGGAAAAGCATGAAGTCCAAACATCACAATATTTGTCGCCCTTTCATCTGAGCGCCCAAGTACGCCTACATGAATACTGCAAGTACTAGTACTGCGGTGCAAGGGTAGCTTCTATTCTAATCATTTGATTGTATCGATTCTCATGGGTTTTTTCTTGCAGAAATGGCGCACCATCTCCCAATGAGTCCTCCAGCTTGCGGAGTAAAGTAATAGAGATCTTGGCGGGCACGGCAAATGGCTGCCTCACAGAGCTTGGCTATTACCCTGGAATGCCTCAGAGGCTGCAGGAGCTGGAGCAGCAGAATACGCAATGGCAGGCGGAAAACGTAAAACTTTTTCGTGACAATTCAGTCCTCATGCACGCACTGCAGGAGCACCAAACTTCACATCAACAACAAGAAAAGACTATTCACACACTACGGGTTCAGATACAAGGGCTTTTACAAGAAAAGTCGATGTTAATGAAAGAAAATCAATCTCTTTTGGCTGGTCAGCCTGTTGCATATCGTAACCTTCTGGCGGAGTACAAGCAATTTCAAGAACACTATCAACGTGCGCTGCAAGAAATCAGAACACTTCGCATCAATAACGCAGTATTGAGTGGCAGAACACCGGTTCAGTCGCCTGTTACACCAGGATCGGTTGTTTTCAACTCATCGATATTCGGCCCACAGGGCGCACAACCTCAAGTGCAGAAGCCACCTTCGTCCGCTGGGTCTTTCCCTGTTGTTTCACAGAGCCCCGCTGTTTCACAGAGCCCTGCTGTTAACCCAATGCAACCAACAATTCCTGGTAAGTGACTCTTTATCCTCAAAAAATCCCGCTAGATGCGAGAAATGTCTTCGCTAGTTCTCAGTCAGCAAGTACGTCATGGTCCATCGAGTATGAAGACATTATTATCTAAGAGAATTTCCTTCATCAGTCCAGGCAGATCGCTATGGGAGACCAGAATCATAGTCGTAAACCGGTAAAAACCCTTGACTTCGCAATTGACCCAAGATTGTATGACTTAACCAGAATATTCCAGACTCCTATTGTGTCGAATACTCAGCAGGTCCATCCTCCGACTTCTCAATTCAATATGCATCCCCTTCATCTCGAAAAAGACATTGATCTCCCAAGTTCCATTTCAAGAATATCAAGGTCACGGCCATCTTCTCGGCCGGTCTCCTCCACGAGCTCGTCACGGCCTACGCCACCACACCTGTCTGTGAGCACAACACCGGCCGCTCTTATACGAACAGGAAACATCAAACAGCAGGATATGGTGACTTACTTACCTGGTCCGTCAAGCGCCCCACCGATACCTCAACAACATCCATTCCACTCCGCACCTGTAGTCGAAGCTCCCAGCTCCCAACAGACCCGGCCCCCTGTACCTAATTCCGCTATTCCTTTGCGTAAACACTCTCTTCCTCATACTCTCTCGTACCCTACAGAAGCTTCTGTTTTTGTACCAACGCCGTCGGCCCTTCTTCAAACATCACAACCTGCTTTCGTACCAACACCGTCAGCTCCTCTTCAGACATCACAACCTGATCCTCCCACGACACGGCCTATCGACGGCACTGTTGCGCCGAAGGATACCATGAATGCTCCGATCTTGAGCGCTGACGTCAATAACAATGAAGAACAGAAGCCCTCGCTTGGGCCTATAAATGCTCCTGCGAATTACATTCACGAATCACCCAGTCCTATAACACCTTCCGAAGCTGTAACACCAATGAATGCCACTGTCGACGACCCTCCGCGTGTGACCATTGTTTCGACCTCGCCCTCGCCCATAGAATCCTTGAAGCGTCCTCCTATACCGAGTGTAGAGGAACTACCGGCTCCCAAAAAGCCACGGCTCGAGGAGCAAGAGAACATTGACAGCTCTGTGGAGTCGACAGCAGATATGGCGGAATCGCCTGCGCCATCGACGAGGGAGGAGGACCCCGAAGAAAGCGGAGATGAAGAGATTCGGGTTGGGCCGGATGGTCTTCGACTGGTGGAAGATTGTTTACCAGCTCTCATCGAAGATGATGAAGAAAATACGGGAATGAAGACTTGCAAACTCTGCGCGTGAGTAGATATGTTCAGACTCGACATCGTAAGTATTAAATGTGGTTTTCAGTGCCCGTTTCAGGCTTGGTTATATAACTGAACTGAAGCCCTTCATCAACGCAACAACTGAAGAATTGATTCAGCATTGTTCCTCTGAACATCAAAGTGCCTGGGAACGCTTACGCGACCCAGATTCAAGTTAACTATCCTTCTACCTCTGCCCTATACCTAACATACCTTATTCTGCCATTAAATACAGTATTCACGTGTACATAGGTTTTTTTTTTTGTTTCTTCGGGTCCTCTTGCTATTGTCCATGCAGCCCTTCACTTTTGTATATTTTAGTCTTGATTGAGTGAAGATTATCAGCCGCGTTTATTATGACTGCTTTCCTTCCCGTGTGGCAATCATCCAGTATCCGTCCCCTCTCGTCTGGATACCTATTTGTCTGGAGAATTAGTTGGAGAGCTTCCAGGCCTGATTCTCTTGGGTGATATTTTGCGATCTCTTATGCTTGGTATCTTAACTTGTTCGGACACTCAAATACTGGGTAATGAGACTCTTGGCGCAAGCAACTCTTGGTTGTAGGGCCCGGGGTTCTTCTCTACGTGTCAGTCGTCCTTTTTCTGGGTCTTGGATCAGTCCTGTTCAAGAACTGACTTAATCAAAGCTTTTAGACTGGTTGAATATTACAAGATTTGTCTTTGAAAGTCAAGGAAGGATATGAACCGCCTTTCACTCTCCAAAGAACGCCCGACTAAGAACGTGGTTCCTCATTTCCTGACGAAATTTGTTCCCGGAATTCAGGGTCTAAATCCACGATGGCGTACAGTTCCCTAGTCAGAAGGATGAAGAAAGACAAATGAAATGGTCGCAAAGGCAATGTTTCAGCTCTAGGTACGACAAACCGTCAGGCTTGCATGATAGTCCGACTGCCATGATCAATTGAATGCAGCAGCGCTAGTACCTTCCAGTGGCCTCCACAAACGTGATAATATTCCAGTGCATTATAACCTTGTTAAGTTCTTGCAGAGACCATGTTCATCGTTTTTTAGTCGTCCCTGCAATGCTGCCACTAAATTATATATCAGGTTCCTCAATTGAAGTTCATATATCAGCATTCTCTCCTGTTGTATCATATCTTCTTGTCTACTTGTTCATCAACTACCACAGACCTTCAATTCTTCCGGAGGAGAAACAAGCGTCGATTTAGCATCGATTCGCGTGTTCCCACGATTCAAGGGCATCCGAAATCGACCTTAAATCATTTCTCTGAATCGACTTCGAATCGAGGTTTCTGACTTCCCCTAATGCCACGGTCATTCTGATTTCGTAGAATGCTAATCATGCGCCTACATAGCGGTTTCGTCGTGACTCGTCTTAGACAGCTCCAAGGCATTTCCAAGATCCTCTCAAGGAAGTACTTACAGGTAGAGGTAGTAGATTCACAAATCACTTGACGATATACTAGATACACGTATATACCTAGTTGTTATCCCTGGGTCTCAAAAGGAACTATCCGTCCGTTATCCAGCTCTTGATTCACATCAAAATTGGCAATCAAGGCTCGATGGTGTCTGCAAGTTTCTCTAGGAGATCAGTAAGGCGTTTGGCTTCATAAGTCGCTAGTGTAACGTTTCGATCCAATGCTAGAGCCTCTGTCAGAGCAGGGAAAGTAGTCGCTCCATACCCTGGTGCAATGTCAGCGACACAGTCCAATGTAGTACGGGTTCATAACTCACCGAGCCACTTTCCGGGAGCAACACCAAGATGTTTATACCATTCTCTGTCTTTGATGCCACCATCTGAAATAAAGCCACGCTCGAACGCGATGATCTTTTTATTGACATTCACGATACGCTTCGCAGCCTTGATGAGCTTCTTAATCTTCTTAGGCAAGCGCGGAGGTTTATGCTTGGGATATTTGGGATGGTCAGGCCATGGATGATCGGAGTGGTGAGGACCGTCGGGGTGGTCAGGTTTAGGAAGGTCGAGGGAACCAGGATGGTCGGGACTACCGTCAGGATGATCATATTCGCGTCGACCAAATTTATGATACTTGAAGTGCTCAGGCCCAATGCGATTATCCCTTTGATGGGAGACAGGAGAAACGGCGTGTACGTTGTCTCCGTCGATTGTCAAGAACCTGGTCCAGGCATTCAGATCAATTTCCTCGTGATTCAATATCTTCTGGTAATCATGATACACCCACTTATCAAGATAATCATCCAGTTCAAGCGCGTATTGGGTAGTGTTCAGAGGAATAACGAATGAATCGCTCAGCTGAAGGGCAAGAAGACCTAGATGCCTCGCAACTGCTACCTGTTAAAAGGAGACTATTGGAGAAACTTTGAATCATTCTCGAAAAAAAGCATACATGACGGTGGAAACCGGGATCGGCATAGACCTCCTGAAAGTTCTGACTGTCATAGATGGAATGATAGTGGTAGACAGCGTCAGTGGGTGTAGTTCTAAATCCTTCATCAGAGCTCGAAATCTAAAGGGCAGTAGTACATCAGTGAAAGTATCCTTATTGGAAGACATCGTTTCACGTACGCCAATGCGTTGCAAGAATACGGTATAGTCGCTTCCACTTCCCAAGGGGCCGATACCGGTCTTAGAAGCACGCATTTCTAGCTGTGCGGAGATATATGACTCGAGCAAATCCGGATCAATGGTGAAGTCGGATGAGGGCTGGAATGGACCCTCGTCATCTCTCGCATCCCAGAGGTTATTGCCTTCAATCGTAGGATGGGGAACCTTGAGAGCAGTCTGCTTGATGAGGTTTGCCAGCGATGGCGAAGCACTGACTCCCCATTGCGAACCAGATACAGAAGTGTCAATGTTAAGATACGCCACAGCATGCTTCGAAATCCATTCAGTGAAGTCTTCGCCCCATTCAGTACTCCCGACCAATCCATACTGAAAACCTAGATCAACGCTTTGAAATGTGAAATTAAGAATGTTAATTACTTCTTCAGCATCCCAGCTGGCAAACACAACTATCCAACGAAGATTAGAACTATTCATCATTTTTCGGAAGTGGTTTGAATACCTGTTCGCAAAGGCTTCCATCCATTTCTGAGGAGGGTTCCAAAACCTCGAACGATTTCGTGAAGGGAAACTGTCCCACTAGTGGGGTCAGCAGCACCGAGAACCCAAGCTAGAGGCGAGATCCAGATCGAGTAATTGTGTATTGGCAATCAAGTAACGTACCATCACGATGACAACCAACGATAACTATTTCATCTTTAATGTGACCGGGAATAGAAGCCATGGTGTTCCAGATAGGAGTGACTTTCGTGTCCACTGTTCATTTCCGTAAGTCTGAAAGAGCATGGTCATGACATTCATCGTACCATGATTGACAAGCTTGACCTTTGACGCGCTGGCCTTTCCACTCAGAGTTTTCTTGCCATGCTCTTCCACGTACAAATCGCCGATTTCTTTGAGGAGTTTCTGACCATTTGCCCAGGATATAGGTAGACTGGGGATGTTGGGGATGTTGGTGCCCTCCTCTCGTTGAGCATGCTCGTAAGCAGGATATCCAGGGGTTGTAGGGTCTCCAGGGTATGAGGAAAGATACTGTACACTTCCGCGCTGCACAGAAGTGGGGTTACGAGCAGGCCCATGAGGGTAGGGAGCGAAGCCGTTCTCGACAGTGACGTAGCCATCGTCCCGAGGATCTGAATAAATCAAAACACCAATCGCACCAAGTTCTTGGGCGCCTTTAATCTGTGAAATGACATTAATTGATTCTCCTATGATTTGAAAGATATGTACGATGAACAAACCTTGAGACCGCGGAAGATGGCACCATAACGAACGATGACAATCTTTCCGGTCAAGTCAGCGCCCACTGCGACAAGTTCATCATAGTCCTTCACGAAAGGTCGGTAAAATTACGACGAGTATGCTTTTACTGGACTCACGGCCTGAGTTCCATAGTTCGCATACACAAGCTGACCTTCGGCGACCCCATCTTTGCTCAAACCATGCCAAGTGGGGACAGAGTTCCGGTAAGTAGAGGCATCCTGGTCCAATGGGTCACCGTCTTCGACGAGATCAGCTTCCCAGACTGCAGTACCATCTTCACCAAGAATTTGAACGCTACGGTCTAGAGGTGTATTCAGGACAGGGTAGTAGACATCAATCCATGCGGAGGGCTTGGTAACTCGTGAGGGTGACGTCAGAAGTAAGGTTGCATTGCGAGACTCAGGGGTGCCGGCAGAGAAGATGGGCTCTGTTGCCGGCTGTTCGGTACCGAACTCGGTTTGGAAAAGCTTGAGAAGGACTTTTGCGTCCTCAAAGTCTGCAGGTGAGCCAGCGAGATGGGGATGAGTTGCATAGGCACGAGAGGCAGCAAGGGCACTCTCGGGATCGGGAACAGAGCTTGTAACAACAATTTGAGTGATCCAACATCCGCAGTATCCATCACGAAAGAACGCACAGAAAAAGCTCATCGCGCTCAGCGCCACTCATACGACGGTGAGACACTGGAGGAGGGCCCGGGTGAGAAGGTCCATAAATGGGTCTCAATGATAAAACAGCAGCCTTGATGCCTAAGAGAGCGAGAAGGACACAAGCAGAGAAGCGAAAGAACCTGTTCCTGCGGTGGTAGGGTTGTTCTTGATGTTCAGTAGTCGGGAGAGGTATATACTCCCGTTTCTCGACCTGAGGCTGGGCCTTTTCCTCAGGCATGGTGGGAATTGCAGAAGGGCAGCGGAGATATGGCAAGATTGTTTATAAGCTGACTGATTCGCGTGGAAACCTGGCAGACTCAAAGATGATAACGCAAAAACGCGTGATCAGTTTTGAGAACGAACGGTGCAATAACGAGTTTCTGATGAAAGAGATATTGATACGGTCAAGATACTTACCGCGTGCCATCGACTTTGCATGCTGCGGAAATCAAAGAACAAGATAGTAGTCCCGTGACTCGTCGCGCTCGCCGTTCTGTACGATGGACCTCTGTTTTTCCCCTTCGTCATCCACAGAGGGTGGTGCCTACAAACTCCTTGAACTTCCCCCTGACCTCTGCAAACTGATTGAAAATGCAATCGACACCTCAACACCCCTCCGGCAGGTCTATTACCGCATGCTACTCGCGAGTTAGCTTATCATTCTTTCTAGCCTTAAGATCAAAGGGCAAAGTGGGGAGGACGCCGTTCTCTGCACCGCCAACAAAACATTTGCCGTGCGATCTGTGACTTTGTCCAATTCTATACTTGTGGTTACTCCTCCTCCGGACGCGTCCTCCATGGACTCAATGGACGACACGGTGGTCATACGCGACCAGATCAATGAGATCCTGGAATTGACCCCGGCAGTCCCAAAACTGCACACTCTGAGCACGTTACTAAGAGGAAAGGAATATGATGGAGATCAGGATGACGACGATGTGCATGCTGAAACAATGGACGCGACGGTGAGTGTGCCAGCAACACGGAATCAGTACTCTGACATCCACGTTAGAAAATAACCTATGAAGACGCGCTGCAGACCATTCAGGCCAGTGATAGGGAATTAGATCGTGGGTTGAGAGACAGGCATGTTCTTATTATCAATGGTAAGTCCTGTCTCTGTATTTCTTAACAGTACCATCAATTGCATGTCCAGGTGAACTTCGACCCATCGCGCCGACATACCTTGATCATCTTCTGGGGTTGCTCTTAAATGTTCTTGTCGGTCTATCTCTCTCACATTCGTCGGCTTCTGTCGAAGCTTTGTCTTCGTCACTTGCCGATGACCATGAAGTGCCGAGATCTATCTCAACGCAGGTCATGTCTTGGTTTGGAGAAATCAAAGATGGTAAATGGAAGATGGATGTGAGCGCTTTAGTAAAGGAGGTTGGATTAGGTATCCTCAGGCATCATCTAGTAAGTAATGGGGACGCTTCGACTTTTGACAACCCTTCATTTACTTTAACAGCATCAACCCATATCTCAAGATGAACTCATCGCTAAATGGAAGTCATTGGTCGGGGACACTTTTGTATCTGACGTCAACCTTGAACTTCTTTCAGTGAGATATCTTGATAGATGCCCGAATCTGTCACTGAAAAACGTCGGGTCTTGCAGGGAACTTATCTCACCTCCATCAATGACCCGGAGAGCCTCACTTATTTCCCAGCATCTATTTTACCCGTTGACCCAGCTCGCCGCTTCGCGGATCTATTTTTGACCCGTCCTCGGTGGAAAGGAAAAGATATATCTCCGTTCCTGGCTGACATTGCAGTCGACTCGAAAGAGCGGGACAAACTTCTGCTCAAATTTGCCAGGGCGACGACAGATGTGGATGGAGTGTGGTACACTGCAAGGACTCAGTATAGTGGATAAGCTTTTCCACGTTTCATTGGGCGGTGCTAGATTATATATCTACAACAACGATGTCCTCGCCACACAAAAAAGTATGGACTTAGGGTAATAATTATGTAGTATCAAGAAAGAACAGTTCTCTTTTTTGATCGTGTGTGGGCCGACTTGCCACTGAGGCCAGAAAGAGGTGTTGGCCTGTACTCATCATCATCTTCGTCGTCATCGTTCCTCCTTCTCTTTGCTTTCGAGTCGGGGAGGTTATGAGGGGTAGACTTCGAGGTGTTTTGAACACGACGAATGAGGGCCCACATAGTTCTGCAGACTTTTTGATTGAGGCGGATGTCTTGATACTCTGCTCGAATGCCTTTGCGAAGAGCTGTGATGGCGTTGGCGCGTTCCTCCATAGATTTTTTTCGCATTATATACAGCAAAACTCCTGAAGGGTGTTCAACTCAAGGAAGCTCGCAGTGAAGTTGAATTACTTACCGACAAAAATGAATTCTACAGGGGCAAGACGGCTACCAATGTTCTTGAGACCATGGTTCAGATGTTTGTCGCTGGCAATATTCCAAAAATCTACAAGAACGTCCCGAATATCGGCTTTGAACTGTTCAGTTGGAGGATCCTCGCGTTCGATCCACTTCATCATGCTTGACGCAGTAGGAATTTCCTCCTTAGTAGGCAGGAAATCACAACAACAGACAAGATATGCAATGTTCTGGAAGTCACGTCCTCGTTTAATATCCCATTCGAGGACGGTGGCAAGACCGCCTTCTACTCCAACGTGTCGACGTTCTAATTCACGTATCCAATGCGCCCATGGTGAAGACAATGCCTGTAATTTTTCTGGCCAGTCTCAGAATCACCCGAAAGTCACCACAAAGCACCCCGTACCTGCAGCAGTAAGGACCATTCCCATTTGGACCCTCTGAAAAACCTCATGTTCGGCTCCAGGTTCCAAATTACGATATTCCACTGGAAAGACACATGAGAAATCGTTGCCTGGAATTCTTCTAGTACTCACCACAAGTCAAAAGATGCTCCAGGAATCGCTCCTTATGTATCTCTGGTAACTCCAATTTAACAGTTCGTGAGGACTGGGGACGTGTGAACCACCACTGTTTCTTTGACTTCGGATCCTTGACTGTCAGATTTGAGCCCCGGGGATGATTCGATGAATCGCACTGTAGCACCTACAAGGAATCTAACAAATCGAATGAGAACGCATATAGGAGAATCTAAACAAGATGACTCACTTGACCATCGCAAAACTTCTGTATCGAAGTCAAACGCTACCCAAAAACATTCAGACCTTGAGAACAAAGCCATTGACGCGCTTTTTTCACCTGTTTACCGTCCACACATACCCGAACCTCTTCATTGGGATCGTCCTCAGCAGGATGCACGGCGAACACGATTGGCGGGACATAGTAGTTGTGAAAGAGAGAATGGATCAGGAAAGTTTGCTTGGTTTCGGTCCATACAACATCTGCAGCAACGAGGAAGTTCAGCGGAACGCGGCCGTCGAGAGTTGAGAAATCACCTGCCTCGCTGATATGAAGGCTCCAAATCGATGCCACCCTCGTGTATCATATCTGCGAAGCTGATGTCTAGGTGACCAGTAATAAAAAACACGAAACGGCGCACCGTGCAACTGTCGAATTGTCAATTTAGTCTCCGTGTATTCTGGTAGCGCGCCACGAATCTTGAAGCTCTCGGAATTCTCGTCGTCTGAATCGGAATCCTCATTGAGGAGCTCGTCAAGTTCCGGCTCGTAATCAGGTTCTTCCTTTGGCTTTGGAGAAAAGCTCATTGAAAATGACATGAGTTGAGGTTGAGCAGTATGTATAATCGATGTTTTATTTATTTATTTATTTCATCTATTCAACACAAATTGAACACCGCGATCATCTATGCACACCTCATGGCCGAGAATGTGAAGATTCCACTTCCCAAGTTCATCAAGGTCTTCACAGCCAACAATGTAGCTGTTCCAAAAGCCATGGCCCTCTCAGCCAGATTGTGAGTGACGTATCATATTGGAAGAGCCCCTTTCACGTAATCAAGATATAAACAATTCAATACGCCTGTGCATCTTGCTCAGTTGGACGACAGAAAGTTGGTTTCTGCTGGCATAGACAGCAAGGACGACCGAAAAGTCATCATATCTGCCCTGCGCAAGTCCGGATACCTGCCAGCTGATCCACGTAAGAAGCTTGAGAAAGCTGAAGATGGGCCTGCTACTGGGCCGTCCATAACGAGCGCTGTGCAGGCTGCGGTACATCTTTAATCTATCCTTTCGACTCAAGATCTTAGGTTACAGTATACAGACTACGCCACCGAAGCGTAAGCGCAAGAGGCCTGATAATGACAATGAATTTCTGCCGAAAGGCCCTACCGACGAGGCGGCTGACTATGGTAGCTTAGATTTTGGCGAAATATTGGATGAAGAGGTTTGTTTTTACCCCTCAGTCTCCGGGGATGCATAGGTCAAACGCTATCATTTCCAGATTCTGATGAGAAAGACAACCGTGGTCAATCGAGCTCCTCTCATGACACTTTGGGCAATGACTGTGGCCGAGCGGCTTGGATTTCGCCGAGAAGAAGCGCTTAGTATCGGTTAATCGAATTCTCAATCCGTCCTCAGTACACACTGACCGGTTTCCGCAGCATCTGTGTACACGGAGATCAATGCTCTGTCAAAAGGAGCGGCTCTTGGTATATATCAAAGTGACAAAGAACGAGGCATGGAGGCTGCCAAAGGTGGTTCCCAGTCCTATATCGAATTTATAGGAAGACGGTGCGTTTGTTTAGTTCGAAATAGCCTCCTTATGAGACTCGCGAGTTTGCATTGTGTTGACCTTGTTGCATAGAATGTGGGTGAACATCTGTAGGTCATTGCGGTCTTCCCTAACCGATCCCTCAGACCTCTCTATCGAACACAGACACAGCAGTGGCGGGCGCTCTCTGATGGAACACCTGTCGAACCTAGTTCTGCATTTTCTTATATATCTCGCGCCTTCCGTCAGACCACACCTCATGTTTCAGGTGCTCTGAAACTCCTCGCAAATAGTTTCAACGTTGAAGAACTGAATATCTTGGCTTGGGGGTTATACGCAGAGTTTCGACCAACCGTCGACCGTTGGGGTGCAAGGTCTGAAGTCAAGTGTTCAACTATCTTGGAATTAAGAAAGAAGGACTCGGACTCTAGAACACAGCACATCGCCAACACAGAGAATGTCATTCAAGTCAAACACGAAGTAGCAGACGATGACTCTCCAGATCGAAAGAAAGCGAAACTACTTTCTTTAGAGGAGTATGAAGCTGCTTTGGATGAAGATTTTGACTATGACAGTATTGGTCCAGACCCTGGCAATAATAATGCAATGTAATATCCAATAACGGGTAGTCACAGGCTAATATATGCTCTATCTAGTCATCTATAGACCCAGCCCGTATTATAGCTGGTATTCATAGTCTCCTTTTACAATTTCTGGATAATTGCAGAAGTGAACTCTGAAGTGGTTGCAGAACCTGAGATAGAAAATAGCTCAATGGTTGACTACAGGGTACTTTTGAGGGATACATACCACCCATATCAGCAGTGCGAACTTTTCCTGAGTTAATGACATCGAAAGTTGCGGCGGCAATGCTGTTAGCGATGGAGTCAAGACTAGATAGGTTTGTGGTATCAAAATTAAGAGTGAGGTGGGTGTATCGTAGTCACTTACCCGAGATGCCTAAGCATCATGGTCGCACTTAAAATCATGGCCGCCGGGTTGGCACGGTTGGTACCCATAATGTCACTGGCGACGTGACGGCATCCAGGCTCGAATAGGGCATATTCCTGCCAAACGAATGAAATTAGACACGAGGAGAGAAAAATTGTGGTATACGAACCCGTCCGACGTTGCAACCCGGGACAATACCAGGGCCACCAACAAGAGCGGCACCAATGTTAGACACGATGGCACCATACAAGTTGGGCATCACCATAACATCGAATTGACCGGGTCGTGCAACAAGTTGCATCGAGCTTAAAAGGACATCTGAGACAGAATGCTATAGATCCGAGCCAAAGGGAACGCACGTATTGTCAACGATCATGTCGTTCGACTCGATGCCCGAGGACTTGTACTCTTCAGCAACGCGGCGGAAAGTGTTGAGGAAAAGACCATCGCCAAGCTTCATGATGTTGGCTTTGTGTACACATGTCACTTTCTGCCAAGGGATAAGTCGAGCTTTAGCATAAGAGGATATCGACAAACTTTGCGATTGTTCTTCAGGGCGAAGTCAAAAGCAAATCGTGAGATACGCTCGGCCTTGGCGCGCGTGGAGACCTTCAAGCTCTCGACGACACCAGGATAGCTCTGATGCTCAAGGCCTGAGTATTCTCCTTCAGTGTTCTCACGAATGATGGCGAAATCGACGTTGGAGTGGCGGGTGGGGAAACCGGGGAGAGACTTGCATAGAACGACAGATGCATAGATGTCTAGTTGTTGGCGCATGGCAACATTCCATGAGATATGGCCGGACTGTGATATAGGGGTGAAAAGGATTCCTAGGCGAGTTGGTCCCTGTAAGATTTTCTAATAGGATACGTGGAGAGGTTGTACCTTTGAGGCCGACTCGGTTGCGTTTCAAACTCTCCATAGCTTGCTTGAAGAGTGCTTCACCGGAGGAAGACATTCCAGAAACATCGTATTGTTCCCACTCGATGGGAGCATTGACATGATCAAAAATCTCCTTAACTGAGTCGGTAATCTCTGCACCAATTCCGTCACCGGGTATGAGGGTTACCTATGGGCGGGTAAAATTGGTATTCTGAAGAAAACGAAGGACCAGAGAGACAGACTGTATAGACACCACCGTATTTAGTGGATGGCTACGTATATCGATGAGCGGTTTATCCATAATAGAAAGATAGCACATACCCTATGGGCAACACTAGGAAAGCTACCCGGGATGTTTGTGGCATAGGCCCTCTATAGACAACCATATCAGGGAAACAATCGACGAGAAAAAGTATGTACGGACTGATTGAGCGACCAGAGGACGAGTAACAGCAGAAAGGGCGTTGCGAAACATCACAGACGTTGGCGGTAAGGAAAGGGTAGAAATCGGGGAACTGACAGCGGTACGAGTAATGATTAATGACGGACTCGGAAGATAAAATCCTGGGATCCACGTGGTCGAAACCGTGTTCACGTGCTGACGGGACTAATCATTGAATCAGATTGATCGGACGAGATTTTTTCCGACATCATACCGTGACAGTCTGAGTTCTTGTAAAATACTTATGCCAGAGTTGGTGGTTGACAGCTACATAGATAGCTACCCACGCGTTTCTCCTGGTCTCTTCATAAGGGTGGCTCATGGATATCTCTGAACTTCCTGTTCCCATCCACCAGCAATCTCTGTCATACTATGTTGCTCTGTTCTGCATTGTTGTACCATTTTGCGCGACAATCCCTTTTGCTTGGCTATACGTGATATACGTTATTGGAACTGGTCAAGCGTGGTACCCTTTGAATCTATCGTTGACTACTCAATGGGTATTCGCTGCCGCGCTTTGTGAGGTCAATGATTCAGCAGTCATCCTTTCAAGTTTTGGATAAGGCCTAACGCTGGATTCCAGGTCCTCTTTAGTGTGTATCAATGTTACCTGTGGCACGTTGTTTCATCACCAGCACCGTATGGCCCCGGCGACCCTGAGGAAATTCAGGCTGCATTCAAGAGGCTGCTCAAGTCCGGTCTCGCCAACCTCCCAGCCGATGGCGAAGACGAAGAGTCACAACGGCCAAGTAGCCCAGAGGAAGACATCGTCCAGCTTGAATTTGATGATCCGCGCGCCATCGACTTTCGAAACGCTTTGCGACCTTGGTTCGGCAACGCCGTATGGTCCTCCATCAAGCTCCATCAAGTACGGCAATGGCTTTACTGGTCAATCTATAATACAGACATGCCTCCTTACGAAAGTCTGACTGCCTCTGAGCAGACTGTTATGGCAGGTGCGCTTGACCTTCTCCAGAAGCGTTGTGGGTGTGTTTTCGAAGAAGGCTCCAATCCGTCCGTTAAAACCATGCGGATGACTTTGGACAGAGCCAACGTTATTCTGCGCCCTTTTACATTCTATCTGGCAATCTTCCTAACAAATCTCAGTTTAAAAAAGTGGTTCCAATATGCTTGGAGCGTCCGTTTCGATCACCACAATGGTTTGGAGTATGTTCCCTATGTTTCATTTGTCAGAACCGAAATCAAGAAACGATGTTTCCCAGATACCTCGTTCGTACTCCTAAGTACTGGGATCCTGTCACAGGACCTCGCCCACTGGTTTTTATCCACGGCCTGGGAGTGGGTCTACTCATGTACAACAATTTCCTTTGGCACCTCTTATGCCAGTTTTTGGATCGCCCAGTGCTTGTCCTACTTCAGCCCCAAATTAGCCAAAATATCTTTCACTCCAGATTTTTGAAACCTATGACGCGACACGAAACAGCGGAATGTCTGGCGAACTTGCTTGTTGAACTTGGCTGGGTGCATCACGATCTGAATGATGGAAATGACACTGAAGAAGAGAAGGAAATTGCGCAATCGTTGGTCGGAAAAAGGCGGAAAGGTGTTATCATGTTAAGCCACTCAAAGTAGGGTGCTTGAGATTCATGCTGCCTCTTGTACTAACTTCGAACTACGTAGTGGGTCATATGTCCACGCATGGATGCTGAAAGGTTATCATAAGATGATCGGCCGGTCTTGCTTCGTTGACCCTGTTACTTTTTGCTCCTGGGAAGGTGGTATGTCTAGACTCAACATTAGTAGGAGGCAGATGTCGGGACTTATTCATTTCTGTCACAGATGTATGCTACAACTTCTTATATCGCCACCCCAAAACAGCAGGTCCTTTATCCACTACATCTGATCTGTGACTTACTCCATGATACTTAGGCGATGGAAGTCTTGATGCGTTATTTTGTCGCAACAGAAGTTGGTGTAGTCAATCTACTTGCTCGGCATTTTGACTGGGCTTCGAATACGCTTTGGTTCGAGGATATACCGAACGCACGCGATCCAGCGAAAGCCTTGTTCCTTCTTGGAGGGCAAGATTCCATCATTCGCTCTGAAGTGCGTTTCTTACTGCCTCTACATTCCACTTCTCACTGAGCGGTAATCAATGTAGCGTGTCAAACGTTATCTTACTTCCCATGGAGTAAAAGAAGGCTTGTGGTTCGACCCCGTCGGATCCCATGGGCATGCTTTAAGACCTGGAACACGCGGTCACTTTGAAATCTTTCGCTGGATTCGAGAAGAGATCTGATAATCTTTCATTGGATCCTAGACATACCTCTCACTTATACCCCGATGTTTTTACACTGTAGTCATTCGTTTTCTAATGTAGATGTGGATCTCTCAATTTCGGTAACAGAGCGAGCAGATTGACTCCCAGTACCATACTAAGTCTATCGTTGTCTTCGCCGTAATGTTCCTTGAGATTCTTCGTATACCATTTTGCCATATCAACGCTGACGGCTGGAAGAAAGTGATGTATCAACCTATCAATCTCAAGTCATTCGCCTGATTACCTGGAAAGTCGGTTCCAAACAGAAGTCGATCCGGAGGTACAAATGTATCCAGACATGCTAGATTTGGGCCGTACGAGCTCAATGCTGTCTCATAGTAATAAGTCCTGAAATCCTCCAAAATTTCTTCGGGTGAGAGCGAACAACCCATATGATTGGAAAGAACAGCGACACGTGGCGCAAGGATTGGCGTGGTCCCGCCAAGATGTGCCAGAATAATTTTCATGTCAGGGTACTTCCTCTTGCGTCCTGAAACAACGAGATGAGCTGCTGCTTTGAAGGTTTCATGCGGAACCTTGTATCCATAAATTTATCAACAATATACTTGAACGACAGAAGTATACAATCGTACCTGCGAAATTGGAACGCATAGTAAAGGATCGGGATCTGGGGTGGACGTCACTTGAGCACCATGAAGGAACACCACAGTTTTCCTGAGATTCAATTCAGCCCACACCGGATCATACTGGTCATCCCCAACATATTCTGTGCAAAATTTTAGAAGATCTCCGATTTTGCTCAGGTGTGTCCTCACTTGCGTTGGGACCGACACCATAAGAAGACGACATGGATATCCCTACTGCATGCAGTACATCTAAGGCATATGAAATTTCCTTCAAAACGCCTGGTAGCAATAGTATAGGTAAATAGCCAAATATAACAATTCATTGGCTTACCCTCGACATCGTCTAAAAATGGAATGCAAGCGAAAAATGCGAATCTCGTAGGGTGAGCGCGTACGATTGAAGACATCATAATGTTTCGCTGCCTTGCTTGATTACGGTTCTCTTCGCAGATAGATCCCACGGAGAGAGCCGGTAGCGAGAGAATGGCCATGTCAATGCCCAATGCGTCCATCGCCTTTATGCTGACCTCAGGGCTCCATGGCAGCGTGCCTGCAGGAGTCTTCCACCCCATTTTCAGATTTGACGCAGCTTTATTCAAATCGACTGGGAAGAAATGGTGATGCACGTCAACACATAACATTGCTGAAATGATGTTCTTGAAAGGAGGTGAATGGGAAGTGATGCAAATATCGTCAGCTCTAGTTAGTACGGAAACAAGAGATCTCTTATATGCACCGTGAAGACTTGTTATGTAAAGAAATGCCGAGTCGAGTCCCTTCGGCCGGTTCTTTTCAGTCGGTTACTCCTAAGATCTACCTGGGGCACTGTGTAGGACCAAAATCATCCAGGGGAGTAACATAATATGATCCACATAAGTAACGTACATAATGGAAGGCAGCAGTGGACCGGATCTTCCGTACGTCTCAGAGTCGGCCTTGACGCGATTGCGAAATACAGCGGTCAGGTAAGAAGATATCATATATCAAGCTTCAAGCTTTCGTGTGCTTTGGCAATGACCCGTAAGACCAACCACCTCAGTCTCGTGAGAACCTTATGATGTCATGGGCCAAGTATGTAGTACGTCACGGTGGTACTGTAGTGAGTCTGTGGTACGGATCTCGAGTATCTTTCCAGAACGTTGCTCTATGTACTAGTACTCATACTCTGGATCTGGTCACGAATGTTTCCGTGTCATCATATCCTTCTCTCTTTGGCAGCAAGACATCTCGATGATCGCGTCTCACGCGTACGACTTCAGTGGTGCTGTCTCTTCGGCGATGAAGTTGTAGTGGATCAAGTCAGCATTCATTTTCACGAAGAATTGACCGACTGACCAAGCGACGCGTATTTTTCAAGTGTTTAATAGGAATTTATAAATACAATAACTTCGCGTGACAACGCCAGTCAGCGAAAATCGGACGATCAATGAAAATGGTAGGATTAAGTAGAATCAGAAGTACTGGATCGGTGGGCACTTGGAATTCGATGGGCAACTTGATTCGACGCTAATTCCACAACCTCCGTTGTATCACCTACAAGGCCTTCTCGAGTTCAATATCATGATGTAGGTGGAGGCGATTTGATATTATCTGCCCCCTCCAAAAATGCTCTGCATGACACTCTTCAAAAAAGACTTGGTTTCTTGTCTGCTGTCCCGCATGACCTGCTCCCAGGCTTCCCTGTAAGTTATTCATTTTGCATGATCAGTTCAGCCCTTGTTCGTCGCAACTTCAGTGGCAACCTTGACTTGCCTCCTTCCTAGAAGGACCGTGATATGGACAATTCTCAAAAAACGAGACTGTAAAGTTCATGGTTATACGAACGGACGCGCTCGATGTATAACGATTCCTTGATTTAGCTTTGCATTTTGCAGGCTCATAGTTATGTACTTAGTATATGATGCGGGTTTAATCTTTATTCGGCTTTCTATATGATCGACATTCTTCGGAATCCCATGAAACAAATTGTCCACTGAGCACGGGCTGAGCTCGGAGTGCCAATGCGGCGATTACGTGCCCTGCGTCCTCAGGTTTGACAAGTTTGTCTTCACGATAAGCCTTGACAAATATCTCATGATCCTTCTGCGCCAAGAATGAACCTTGGTTGGTTCGCAGGGTGACTTGCATCTGTGCTTGCAAATGAAAAAAGTGCTTTAGGAATAATTCAAGGAAAGGACATACATCGGTGTCCACCATCCCGGGTCGCAAAGCCACTGAAACAATCGTAGGTTCCTCCTCTGCCATTGTTCTGAATGGTGTGTTAGACCGGATGTTGATTACGATAAGCGTGCTATGCTGAATGTACCTGCATAGGGAATTCATGGCAGCCTTCCCTGCATTGTATGGGCCCAAACCCACTGAGCCCTTCACTGCAGCACCGGAGCTTACGAAAACCACCCTTCCTCCCAATTCACTTTTTCGCAGGGCAGGCAGCCCAGCTTTGAGAGCAGTTACGAGAGAAAAGAAATTAACGTCAAAGTGATTCTTCCATGCAGAAAGCAGGGAATCTCCCCCAATAAGTCCGAGAGGCTCAAGTATACCCGCGTTGAGAACAAGGCCGTCGATGTGTTTGAACGTTTGTTCAGCACGAGTGAAAGCATCGGTCACGGATGATTCATTTGTGCTGAAGACATAGGTGGATAAGAATATAGAAGTTACGACTTGACACTAACATATCACACGGCACGATGAGTAGGTCGTCCGAGGACAACGCAATCAATTCCGGAGTCTGGGTCCGGGAAAGCGCAACGACTTGGGCATTGAAGTTCTTGAGAAGAAGTTTCGTAACGGCCAAACCGAGACCCCTGAGAAATAATTAGATATTATAAGCCCTCAAGACTCAAAAGGTTAGGCTAAAGAAAGACCTAGAAGCACCAGTAACAACAACGACAGATTTGCGGGATGGCGCCATGATGAGGCGACTCGGAAGACTCGGAGTGAATCACTCGGTTAGCTCAGCTTTGACATACCATGATACATGGTACTCCACCGTGACCAGTATGTACTTGCACGCGTATATACGAACTTCCCCTCCTCCAGTTTTCATGTATCCACGGACAACTAGGTGTTCCTTACCTGATATATAGACTCCCCCCGACCCGTTGTTGCCATCCCGGCCCATCGACTGTATCGACCGTGGACAACTATCCGTTTTAAGAACACGATGACATCCTGTTCAACGCAACAGTTCTGTAGCACAATACCCATAACGTATGCAGGTATATACAGCAGGTTTTATTTTGTCGTAATACCGCGACTCTACTGATATGTACCTAACCGGATGCGAACAGCATTTGCATGGGCTTGTAGTCCTTCACAATCAGCCAGAGTTGCAACTACGGGACCAAGGCCTTTGAGACCATCGGATGTGATTTGTTGCGATGTAATGTGTTTCTGGAATGACTGAGTATTGACACCGCTGAACTGGCGCGCGTAGCCGTTCGTGGGCAGCGTGTGATTGGTACCAGAGGCATAATCACCACAGCTGAACGAAATAATCAAAATGAATGAAGTGGATTACGGGTCATTTGATATCTCACGAACCTTTCTGGGGTGAATGGACCAACGAAAACGCTTCCCGCATTGTCGATAGACGCCACACGATCTGGGGCGTTCTCAAGATGGAGGATCAAGTGCTCAGGAGCATAATCATTTGAGAAGGCGATGGCTTCCTCCACCGAGGAGGCCTTGACGATGACACTCTTGGGTATCGATTTTCGCACAATATCCACTCTAGAGAGCGCTTTGGCCTGCACGTCAACTTCTCTTTCGATCTCTGCCAATTTTTCAGCTGTAAGGTTGACGGCAACAAGGATGACCTGCGAGTCGACGCCATGTTCAGCCTGTGACAAAAGGTCTGCCGCGACGAAAGCTGGATTAGCTGTATAATCCGCAATGACCTGATTTCGAAAATGAAAAAAAGTAAATAAACGATTGATGGCTACACTCACTAGAACTTCAGAAGGCCCGGCAGGCATGTCAATGGATACCAAAGCATCAGTGTCATTCTGGACCAGCATCTTCGCTGCCGTGACCCATTGATTACCAGGACCAAAGATCTTATCCACTTTCGGGACAGACTTCGTTCCATAGGCCATCGCAGCAACTGCCTGAGCGCCACCTGCCTTCAAAATGGCCGAAGCACCAACTCGATGAGCAACGTACATAACCTCTGGGGATATGCTCCCGTCTGCTCTGGGAGGTGTTGCAAGGACTATTTGTTTGCACCCAGCCACTTGCGCGGGAATACCAAGCATGAGTGCCGTGGAAGGAAGGATTGCGGTACCTCCGGGAACATACAGGCCAACTCGAGCAAGGGGGCGCGCAAATCGAGAGCAGACGACGCCAGGCATCGTCTCAACGACAAGTGTCTCCTTGTCCACCTGCGCTTCATGGAATTTACGAATGTTGAGATAAGCCTGGTCGATAGCGGCACGGACATCAGGATCGATTTCCATCGTTTCTGGTGCGAATGGAGGCAAGACGACGGTGGAGGTGAGTTGTGCTTTATCGAATTTGGCCGTGAGTTCGAGAAGGGCAGCATCACCACGCGCGCGAACGTCGTCTATGATAGGCTTAACTTTAGCCATCATCTCATCCGACTTGAGAACAGGACGTCGGAGGAGCTCTGCGCGTGCATCAATCGTGATACCGGCTAGATCTGCCGTACGCATACGAATGACGTCTGTTTTCGACGTCTCGGCCTGAGGAGGTAGTGTCGGTTTCGCGGCGGGCGCTTTAACCCACTGAGGTTTAGCGTTACCTGGCCTGCGGGTTATGCGTTTCGCCTTGAGGTCGAGAGACTCTTCAATCTCCTTGATACCAACGCCCGCTTGCACACATCTTGTCAGGGCAAAGTAGAAGAGATCAGCAGCCTCAAAAGCAACGTCCTTTTTGCCGACAGCACGGCACAGTTCATCTGCCTCCTCCATAATCTTTGATTGAAGGAGAGAGGGATCGTCAAAAAGTCTCCGTGTATATGAACCTTCAGGAGCGGATGCCAGACGGGAACGAAGTGTGCTCTCGAGGGCAGATAATCCATTGATTTCTGAGAAACACGACTGCCGGTTTAGGTGGCAGAAACCAGCACCGTGCTGCTTGACCCGGAATTCGAGACTGTCGGAATCACAGTCCAAGCTGATGCGGACAACCTCTTGCGTCGCTCCCGATGTTTCGCCTTTCCTCCACAGGCCATGTTTCCTTGATTGGTATACACCCTTTCCTGTGATTATACTTTCTGTCACGGATTCGGCCGATGAATAGACGAGTCCAAGGGAGTGGCCAGATTCGGAGGTGACAACAGTGGGGAAGAGTCCATCGGGGCGGTCAGACACAACAGGTGCAAGGAATGCATCGGCGATGTTGATGCGATTGGCGGTTGTGGGTGAAAGGGTGAGTTGGGAAGCCCGAATGACAGGAATTGCCTTAATGGCCAGAAGTTCTCGGATGGTAGAAGTCGTAGGTGGTGATGAAGCACCGCTGAGAACGTAAATCGATGAGTTGGTGAAAAATTTAGAAACGGAAGAGACGAGATCGATGTCGATAACTGGGGTTTTGAGGAATACACCAGATACACCGTTTCTCACCGTGTCCGTTACTGCGCTGACATTTCCGACGTCGAGGAGAAGAGAAAGACGATTAGAAGGAAGGCCAGCTGCGATGAGATCTTTTGCTAAGTTGAGTGGTACGATAATTTTTTCAACTCCTTCATTCAACCATGATAAGATGAGATCGACGTCGACGTCAGAGTTATTTTCGAGTGTTACAGAGTACTGAACATTCTGCGGGACGTTGGAGACATCGGAGGGTGATACAACAACTGGGCCTATGCGCGCGAGTGCCTCTATGAGGTCTTTGGTCTGCTCGTCAAGGAGGGGCAGAAAAACTGACATCGAGCAAGATTGACAAACTCGAAATTGTTGTTTGTTGTCTCCTTAAGGAATTTTGCGATCAAAGAAAATTCTGAATCATTTTGTCAAGCAGAAGAATCACCGGTCACCTCTCACACCAATTACCAGACTCATACATTGTATTAAGTGCTAAGTAGCGAGAAATCGAACGAATGACATGAGCATGCAGTATTAATAAATACTACTTAGTAACGCGTAACGCTGGAAGGGGGGCCCGCCGCCAAGGTCAAAGAAATCAAACCCAGCCAGCTGGAGGGGGAGATTTGTGGCGTTCTTCGCTTCGCCTGTGTGATACCTCATTCCATGATTGAGGTGTAGGGAGCGACCTCGAAGTAGTCATGTCAACTGAGCCATCATTGGTATTCGTTGAACCTGATGATCGGGAGTTGCGTGGGTTGAACTGTATGTCACCCTCTACACCTTCAAGTAGTGCGTGGAGACTGTAGACGGATGCGTGCGTACTGTGTACAGTTGTGCTTGTGCTTTGTCCACGTGTATGGAGTCGAGGGCCATGCCGCAGGCGAATCTCGTCCACGCATAACTTGCGCAGGCCCTCAAGACCGAGATATGCAGCTTCATCGCGAAGCTCTAGAAGACTCTCGAGCCGCTGATGGGACGATAGCATCTGGATACTTCTGGGAAGGGTCTCTAGTATATCTGAGGAGCCGAGAGGGGATCTGAGGTAATTGAAGATATGTATGTAGCTAAAAGACATTTAGCAGAGTCAATCAAGATCCAAATGCATAACGTACGGAGTGCTAGACCGATCTAGAAAGAGATGTACGCTGAATGATGCTGGGGAGAGGAATCCTTGGGATGTCAGGTGGTGCCGATATGTCGACATATCGTCACTTGTATGCGAGTATATAGACGATGCAATGGAGGTCCGCTTGGGAGGGAATAAGGATTGCAGATACTCGGACAAATGAGAGGGACGTGACTTCAAGGTCTCCAAAGTCGTCTTGTGTGACGCAGAGGAGGTTTCAATAGTAACAATGATCTTGGAGTGATCGACTGCGCCTGTAGGAACTTCTGAAACCAGAATCGGCCGGAAGGGGGGAGGGGTAGGAGTTGTATGAAGTGCAGGCAGGGGTGGCACAGTGATTGCATCCTCTACCTGCTGGACAGGTCTCGGCTTGAGAGATGGTTTAAGCGACGCAGAAGGAGCAGGAGGTCCACGTGTAGGTCGGGGTGGCTTGAGAGCCTCCAATGATTCTGATTCTTCTGCTTCTAACTTCAGCGAGGGTGAGCTCGCCGGAGAAAGTTCTGATGCTGAGGTGGCTGGTGAGGGGAGAGACGCGGGTGCCATAGCTTTTTGAGAGGTGCAAGAGTTTCTCGTTTCGTGTTCTTCTGAACTAAGAGAGACAGTATCTGGCTTTCCCTCATATATAAGGCGCACTCCGGTCTCCCGCAAAGCCTCGTCTGGAGTCCTGACAACAGTAGCACCAGATCCAAGGGTGCCGCTTCGGGGCTGAGACGAGAGTTCAGCTGAACGGATCAGCTTTGGTTCGGAAATACGAGTTGATTTGGCAGGAGTGTAGGGAGAAGAAGATCGAGACGAGGACGAATTACGTGACAACCAGTGCATCGTATTCGAAATAGAGGGTCTTCGACTGCGCGAAGGAGTCGGTGGAGGGGAGCTTCGAGTAGAAGTAAAAGTGGCTTGAGAGGAGGGGCGAGAAGCAAAAGGGTAAGATATAGGCGGAGGCTGAGGAGTGCGTGAAAGGCGTGGAGGTGGTGAACGAGGCTTTGTGCTGGAAGGCATGATGGCAGATGTGTGAAGAGGGAGAAATGCTGAAAGAAGGCTTTAAACACATCTTGTCTACCATTTCCATCCAACTTCGATCACTGTTCTTTGTTCTTAAGAACAATAAAGCTTAGTCAGCGGATTTTCTAACGCGCGCGCGTTCGTCACGTGCTGTGACTTTTCGATGGACCCCGCCACCACCAAGTCCCACAACGCGCGCCCATACGCAGTTTTGCCTGTTTCTCCCACTCTGGCCGCTCTTTACTCGAGTCATTCATTGTCCGTTGAGAAAACCCCCAACTGGTGTTCAAAATGTGGTTCATTTTTATTGAATGGCGGTTCTCACGTTCGGATTGTTCGTCTGAAATCGCGAAAAGGACAGCCGTCTAAAAGAGCTCTTCGAACAGTCTGCCAAAGTTGTCAACATAAGGTTGATGTAACAGTCGAGAACGAAGGAACTACGATCGATGTCCACTCGCCGAATGATCTCACTCCACTACCATCTTCATCTACATCATCAATACCCCCGTCTCATCTGTCAATCCCATCCTCTTCCGGCCAGGAGTCCTCGGCGCAAGGAAAAGTGCGAAATAAGAAAAAGAGTGGATTACAACTCTTGCTCTTGAAGAATCGCGAGAAGGAAATCCAAGAACGTAAGAGTAATCCGACGTCTGGGGGTCTTGCTGCTTTTTTGGGTGGCTTGTGAAGATATACCGAAGTATGTAGAACATCTATCCTCACACATCATACCATTGGAAATGACTGACACGGAACAGCGGCTTTGTACACTATCCAAACTTCCCAACCCGCGCAGGTTCGGCACAGACGGCCCGGCTCGATCGGAGTGACCATTGCGATATCGCTCAAAAACTAATCTTACTAAAGTCAATAGTACTCCTATTGCGATGACAATGAACGAGAAATGGTTATCAAGACCATAGATAGAAAGATGCTTTGGTGGTCGTAAGGTGTCCCGTATGATCTTGGAAAGGCTCAATGACATGGTATTAGTGATGTATTAGTGATCGTGTCTTCGTCAGCCAGCGAGGACGATTATAACGTACCGGAATTTCAGTAAAGCTGACTCGTCATTTTACCATGCTTTGTCGGAATCTTGATGCCATGTTTCAAGTCTGTGAAACTTTGTAGAAGTAGATGCTAGTGAAGAAAGGGAAATTGAACCATCGAACAGCAGTCCGAGCTGGGACTGTCATTTAGACAAAGACGCTGATATCTATTGTGCACCCTAGGCCTGAAGTGTAACGTCACACTGTAATATCGTAAGTGTACTAACCGAACGCGGCTGGTGTGGGTGTTGGAAGTGATGTACTGGTTGTAGAATCATTCTTACTGCACAGCCATAGTGTGGCACCGCCGGCAGGTCAATTGAACGAGCTCCATCAATTTGGCGGAGAGACATAGGAACATAGTCTGTTACATAGAACATAGAATAGGCTCGAGCATCATTGACGAGTTGAATCGTTAGAAAAGATGGCCACATACCTGTATGAAAAATGTCGTGATGTCAGATGAGACGAAGGCCAAAGTGATTCTACGCGCTGATATGAACAAGAAGCGTGAGGAATTCAGATGTAACGTCAGACGTCCCAGAAGGACGTAGTCTGCAGCGATAAAAGCACACGGCTTTAGTTATGATCAGTTCATCTGACAAAGACATAGGACGCTCGCTCATACAGAGAGAACAACGAAGAGGTATTCAACGATATACCATCCTTTGGACTCGGGATGCACGTGAAGAACAAATCGAATACCAAGTCCGAAAGCGAATGCTAAACGCAAAGCTTTTCTTAAGTATGCAACAGAAACCATTCAAAATTACTAACTATAGGCACCGATGACCATAGACAACATCCACTTAGCCCCATACTTCCAAACAGAAAACGATTGTAGAATAGCGACCGCCATTATTAGAGCTGGCAAGGACTTTCTAGAATTCCCATGTGAAAAATAAAATTTTGACTCACAAAATGCCACAGCTGTCGACGCATTGCTGGTGATATATCTCAGAGGATTGTAGGGGTCGTGTTTCGGGTCAAGGAAAGGGTCCGCCGGATGAGGCAGGTCGATAAGTCTTGACGCTGTGACAGATACAACTTGTAGACATAAGAAATATGCAACGACGCGCAGGGATACACCCATTCGAGACCTGAAGAACACCATCAAGGAGGAAAGGACTTGGGAAGGTCGACCGTCGAATCTTCTATTTAAATCTTATGCCAAGTAAGGTCACGTCAGATATGATGGGTTTGAAATTGATGGAAATCATCTCGGTGAACATGGGTGCTTACTGCGTTTACATTCCACGGCTGACAGACAGCCTAGGTGCCTAGCGTGAATGTGAACAGATCCCAACGTAAACTCAACCGCAATCCGAAAAAGCCCTAAGTAGCTATGTAGATAGTAACCAAGACAGGCTAGAATTAATCGGGGACGCAAACATTATTGTTTTCTTGAACGCCGGACAAGTTTGGAGGGATCACCGATTCACGGCGAATAAAGACATGTATACTCGTTATTTTTGAGCTAGGAAATTGTACAGCATGAGCAAGTTCGACGCATACTTAAGCGGCCGTGCTCCACCGTGACGGCGGGAGAACGGCGCGATGAGTGAAAGGTAGTAGCTAAGGAAGAGGCCACGGGAGTCAAACATGCAGAGTCGCCCCTAATGTCAATGCTGTGGTGCCCAAAGTTCATACAGTTCTTTGTCCCGAGGATCGAAACATGTCAAGAGCGAGGGATCTGATCGTACAGAAAGGTGTTTTTCGGGAGCGCTAGCATATTGTGTGAAGATGCTGCGGAAGGTGGAACGCGGAACATCGTTCAATTGACCAGCGCTCGACGGCTGCCAATGCGACAGATCAATAAGGGTAAATTATACGACACGGAGTTAGTAAGTCTGAGAATCATATCGAAGGTAAAATAAGAATTTACGACAGACCTCTGGGGTGTTGTTAGAGTTTCGGACCCTCAAGCTGGGTGAAGGGGTCATGGGACTTGCGGGTTGTTCTTGAAGCGAGTTAGAAAGAGGAGCAACATCTCGTATTCTTGGAACAAGTTACCTGATGAAGTGATGGTGGTAGGGGATGATGGGAGCGGGTGGCTTGGACTAGACATTGACAATGGTAGGGACTTGATCACGTCGAGTAAGCCCGCGTGACGTGCAGTGTCGTGACCGTGTCACGACGTGTCGCCTGTCACTGATCTCATTCACCCTGAAGCCCCAGCGTTCAAGCGTCTCTTGTCTTTGTTCTCCATCCTAGCATGAACATTTTCAGAAGCCGTACGTCCCCTCATCTTCTGTGACCACGTAGACTGATTCTATTCCCTCTAAGTCATTGGCAAAGTCTGGCGTTCGTGTTCATTGAAATGAAACATCTTTGAAGATCTCTCATTGACCCTGGCATACAGAGGATCCTAATGCGGCCGAGGTGGTGAAGATCTCCACAGGTATGGATCAGATACCCTAGGACAAATTGTTCTCTGCTCAAGAAATCCTATAGGTCAGTTGTATCTCGTTCGCCCTGGAAATATTCGTACATCTCGTGAATGCATGTAAGGGATTCGAATCCTTTCACCTTTGAATCGTCTAGTTGATCGTGTAAAGTTACAACGAGGCCATGGCGACCATTCGTCGCGTACCGAACTTGGAGCACAATTTCCAACTAGTCATCACGAGGGTATATGAGGAGGGTGATCAAGAACTTCTGGAAGATGAGGATGAAAGTGCGTTTGTTGCATTGATCATCCCAAAAACAGATTTCCTGACATGGAGTACTAGCCGATGAAGAGAGGGTGTTCCTTATCAGCCAAGAACTTGAATTTCGTATAGGCGAAAGCGACGGGGAGCCAACTCTCGTGTGGCGTGATCTTGATGGCGATGTCGATGAATTTTTTGAGTTTGTTGCTCCCGGAATTAATGAACCTACACGCGCCTTTTTTGAAACTTGCATGTACCGGGCCATGTATGAACGCAAATACAAGAAATCTGCAGATAGCACTCGTGATACTGACTTCGAGGAGTTCGTTTGGCAGTGCGTTATATCTGATTCTTATTTCTTGGGTATAAGGGACTGATGTTTTCCCCAGTCCTCCTTCAACAGGCAAAGTTCAAGTAACTCCTCGTCGCAAAGTGTCATCGAAGACGAATATTGTGCCTTCACCCTCGACCTCAGCCGTGACATCTTCCCCAGCGTCTGAACCTCCAGCAAAAGAGCATATACCTCCTCCACCGGCGAAAAAGACGCTTGATCCCTCCACAGAGTCTCTTATCTCATATGAAGCTGAACTTTATTCGTGGGACTCGAAAACCGAACTCTTCGATAATCAAGGAATTGTAATGGCTAGCATCATGAGGCCTAAAAATACCCCTTTTCAGTACTGGCTCACTGCAGAGAGCGATGCAGGACTTCTATTGGCACACCAAATTACACAAGACATGAATCAACGCTTCTCGCATAAGATGTTAACGCTTACTTGGAACCATCAAGGCGATGATGGTTCTCAGTCAAGTTGGCTTTTTCGTTTCACTGAAGAACATCTGGCAGCTTTTCTGCAGAAATTCACTGAATGCTTGTGGGAAACTCTTCATCATTCGTCGTGGGCCAAGTTAAAGGTACGTAGTTTTCGCTGTTCATTTTTTGCGTGCCTCACTTTATTCAGGCCGATGAACAAAATTACGCTGTGAGTGCTAACGAAGATGTGGAAATGCGCGACGTCGAAAACGATGAAGATGATGAAGAAGAAGTGTTGTCTGAGCTAGACCCTGATGAAGGTTCGTATTACCCAAGGCATGTAGGTCCATGTTATTCACTTCTCAATGCAGAGCTGAGCGATGAAGAAAACTACGATGAAGATCAGGACGACGCCTTGACTAAGATTCCCGGTTCGGATCGCAACTCTCAACTTACGGTCGGTTATAAAGGAGACCGTTCATATGTTGTCCGCGGAGACAATATCGGCGTCTTTAACCACTCCACCGAAAACGGCGTCAAATACTATGGCAGTATCACCAAACTTGCTACACCGAAAGGAAAGGGATTCAAGCCGAAACATGTGCGTATTACAAGGGTTATGCTACTGCCTCTTGATATTAAATGTTCTACTTGTAGGTCATGCTGCATGATCAAGACACCAAGATGGTGTTGATGAATCCAAGTGAACCCCATTCGCTGTTTAGTATGGATATTGAGCGTGGAAAGATTGTTGAAGAGTGGAAGGTTCATGGTGATATTACGGTCGATCATATCGCGCCAGACAACAAATTCGCGCCGACCACACGAGAGCAAACTTTGGTCGGTGTATCTCACAATTCCCTTTTCCGCATCGATCCTCGCGTGTCTGGAAACAAGATGGTCGAAAATGAATACAAGCAATATGTGAGCAAGAACAAATTTTCTGGAGTGGCCACGACTGCCAACGGCAGGCTTGCCATCGCGAGCGAGAAGGGTGACATCAGGCTATTCGATTCTATTGGCAAAAACGCGAAAACTGCTCTCCCTCCTCTTGGAGATCCTATCATCGGTATCGATGTGACTGCTGATGGTCGTTACATTGTGGCGACTACCAAAACTTACTTGCTCCTGATTGACACACTAATTGGCGAAGGCCGTTACCAGGGCTCTCTTGGCTTCGATCGCAGTTTCCCGGCCACCGCGAAACCTATGCCTCGTCGCCTGCAACTTCGAAATGAGCATGTTGCTTACATGGGAGGCATATCTTTCACTCCTGCCAAGTAAGCGTCGATCCACGCCTCGTTATGACTTGCATGCTCAAGGCTTTCTAGATTCAATCAAGGTCCAGGGAAAGAGGAAAATGCCATCGTCACTTCCAGTGGCCAGTTCGTTATTGCTTGGGACTTTAAGAAAGTCAAGAAAGGATATCTTGATCAATACGAAATCAAGAAATACGAGGATCACGTCGTCCAGGACAATTTCAAGTTTGGTGACGATAAAGAAATCGTAAGTATACGTCAAACACTATATACTTCACTATATTTCCATACAACCTTCTTCTCGATAGATCGTCGCTCTTGACAACAATGTTCTGGCTGTCAACAAGAAGAGCCTCAAGAAGCCCAATCGTCACTCGCTCGCTCCCGAGGGAAGCTTCGGTAGCAGGTCGAACATCGTTAACGCCCCTTATTAAGAATGATCTATAGTCTTATTGATATCGTTTTCCTACTCTTCGTCAAAAACCTAGGAATTGTAACAGTAGACCTCAATTACCATATCCTGTATTGTGTTGTAGCACTGGGCAGCTATTTATGTCACGGGTGGTGGAATACGTCCTCATAAAATGATAAGTATACGATAGATTAACTTGTTTGTTCTATCTATTGCTATTGAGCATCAGTATATAATTTCTGAAGAATGGTGTGATTTCTCACCAGTACATCGAGATTCATCTCTTCTCCGCAACACCATCTCGGGTGTGGACATACCGTCCAACACCGAGATGCCAAGTTACGCGCGGTACCATCAGGGTTAATCCCAAAATGATCGTGGTCCACAACATGGGACTCCAGTTCCAGAACTCCCATCTTTGGTCACCTAGAGCCCACAGGGTGATATAGAGGTGAAGAATATCGCCAATGACTAGAGGTGTAAGAAGAGCGAAAACCATCTTTTCTTGCAGAGGCAAGTTTCCATGAAGATGACTGCGAGCGGCAGTAAGAACGAATAGATTAATCAATCCGACAAGGGCGCAGACATGGCCAAGTTGGATGATAGTTACTAGCGTGGCGGTAGGCAACTTGGCCGGAGGTGGATCATTGGTCAACCACGGTGCTTGAGAATTGTGAGTCTGACGGTTTGGTCGGTTAGATTCATGAATCTCGATCATGGTTACTCACTCCCTGTGGATCGCTGTAATTTTGGAATGAACTTCTAAGACTGAAGAACGAGATAAGAAAAGACTGACATAAAAGCCCCGATAAAACCAATAATAGTCAGAAACGGCTCGTATACGGCGAAGCAAAAGTAGTAAAAGTCTGGAATGGCGGAGGTGGGCCGCATCCTGAGCAGGGATGGGGTGATCGTACGACACGATGGGTGATATTACCACCAAAGTGTTAGGCACAAGTCTGGATTTTGGGAGTGATAGACCGTGGACCCAGAGCTCACGCACTCATGGGATGAGATTAAAGAGGTTTTCTCAGCTTCATGTCGATGTTCCTGTCGAGAATAGTTCCCGAAAGTGTCATCGCCACTACGTAAGGCATCAATCTGACCGGCCCTTAACTTGCCGCTATTTAAGTTGATTTGATTGCATTTTTTGGCTTTCTTTTATTCTTACATCTATGGTCTTCCTTATACCAAGGTTGGTGAACCTTCGTGTAGTTGGCTAGCCTAATGGAGGGGACCAAGACGACTCCGTGTATCATTCGGATGAAGGATATAATGCTCGTTCGGTTCGGACACCATTCCAGGTGTCCTCGACTCGACAGAGCTTCGCTTCTTTCTGACAATTTTCTATATCTTTTCATTGGCTACTTGTACCTTATAATCACGGGAACAGGCAATAGTACTAATTTACCTGGACTACATATCTCTGTTCCGAGGCTCCAGAACTTTTCGGCTCAAAGAAGCCCTGTCGCGCCAGATGTCTCTCATGTTCACTTCGATGCTCTACTATGGACGCATCGACCCCGCGGCGCCATAATGCGAGACCAATCTAGACGACATGTCAGGTAACGCGAAAATAAAAGATATATGATAGGTGTACGAACCCAGCCAATGAAGCTGTATATGATGTCCATCAAAACATTGTTATGTGGCGACGCACCTCTAGTCGCAGATCGGAACAAGTTGCCTAGCAGGTCACCCGATATGTGAAAGTGGCCGTGTTCGACACCTATTTCTAAAGTAAGTGCTAGTGAGACGGTTGAATGGACATGTACCCTAAGACGGATGACACGAAGACAATCTTGCCTGGAATCTTGTCGCGCGCCATGCGCTTCGCAGCTGCCTGGATGGCGTCGTGTCAGCGTGGGTATAAGAAAGGCTGGATGACGAACCAATGCAGACCAGGCTTGAACCCAATAGCCATTATCCATACCCCTTCTCAAGGATGCCTCATCTTCCTCTACAAAGAACCCTGGCCGAGATGCTCCCGCACAGAGGAACACCGCGTCTGGACATTTACCACCATTCCCACTACAAGCAGCTTCGAGGGCAGAAGCTGATAATTCTGCATCGTCTAATGGGAATGAATAAGCTTTTAAGATCTGGTCCGGAGTCTGTCGAGCACTCTAACCAGTGGGATGAATGATGTTCGGTAATTCAAGATGATGTTGATACCCACCTCAAGTTGTTCCAAAGCCGATTGCAACCGTTCCTCATTGCGTGCAAGAATAGATACATCAGCGCCCTTTTTTGTGAGAAGGATGGCAAGAGAAAGGCCAAGCCCCGCGGAGCCGCCCGTCACATAGCAGTGCTGAGCCGAAGGGCATTGGTGAGAATTTGACCAGAGTATTGTAGAGAGCAGACCTTTGAACGAGGATCCCACTTTTTTGTAGAAGAAAAGGCCCAGACGAATGTGACTATTGCGAGGGCGAGGAGAGTAAGAGTGAGAGGAAACATCCAAGAAAGTAGTGAGCCAGAAATAGCCTGGTAGCGTGACTTGTTGCCACCTGTCAAGATGTCCATGTCAAGCACTGCAGCTCTCATGAGCCCAACAGACCCCCACGATGCAGATCAAACGGCTAGCGAAGTCCAGTCCGTGGAAACAATCGAACGTCCTTACGATCATGACCAGGTTGTGACTTTCCATCCGCTTTCCATCCATGTCGTGGCGCTCCTCGTACCCGCTTCCATCTTTGGTACCTTGGCCAGGCTGGGACTCAGTGCTCTTGCGAGATACGACGGCAGCAGTATCTTTCCATTGGCGTATGTCCAGGGCCTCGGGTGTCTGATCATGGGTTTTGCTGTGGGTCTGAAGGAATCGTTTGTCACTTTGTAAGGACTCGAGCTTTCTTGTTTTTATGATACCTATTGACTCCCTCTCAGCTATCCTCCGCTTTTTACGGCAATTACAACAGGTCCGGAATTGGTGATGCCGCTTTCGTCACTTTGTTTTGCTTACCCCTGCCGCAGGGTTTTGTGGATCAATGACAACGTTCTCTGGATGGCAATTCGACGTATTTGGTTCTTGGATTAATGCTGGCCAGTATCATCACGATGGTTTACGAAATGTGTGTGTTCTGTATCAGTATATATGGCTCGATTCTCAGATCGTGGTCACAGTTCATAGATGGCCTTGGAAAATCTGTCTTCACTCTTGCGATATCTCTCGCCTCCGTATCGTTCGGATTGCAGCTGGCGGCTGCAGTTCATCCACATATCCCCGTTGTTCCGCCGCCGCCACGGTTTCTCCGTTACGCTATCACCATCATTGCAGTACTCTTTTATGGCGCGGTATTCCCGACTTTCTTCGTGATGTATTCTTCTTACCGCCACCGAGCCACTGCGGCCCTTCTCTTTGCTTTCCCAGGAACAATCACCAGATACTTACTATCTGTTGCCCTCAACACCCTGTTAGAGTCGATGCCGCTGGGGACGTTTTCGGCCAATATGATCGGAACGGCGTTGCTTGGAGGTTTCAACGTTCTCCAGGACAAGGTGCATCCGGTATCGTCGTACGCTTGCAATATTCTCCAAGGGTTGGACGACGGGTATTGTGGCTGTCTAACCACGGTCAGTACGTTCGCCGTTGAGACTTACGGCTTGGGTCTTTGGAAAGGTTCTAGGTATGCTATGATCAGCTGGTGTGTAGCCCAGCTGTTGCTTCTTGTCATTATTGGCCCGCCTCTCTGGACAGGTCATTCGAAAGGACATATAACATGTACATTTGTATGATACGTTAAATTTAGACGATAGAGATATGGTTTACATGAGAGTCCGTCCTAGATTGGCAATCTGCCGATCGGAGTTATAATCGCCCTTCATCGACATCGACAACGTCTAAACTGTTTTAGACGCACTATCATGGCGCTGCGACAGCCGCCACCTATAGAGGTGCAGCAGGAGGTTGAGGAGGAGGGAATAAGTGGGCCAGGAGATGGTGATGAGGTTATGGAAGAACCTGAGGAGCAGGATGACGGTTACAGTGCGTTTCAGTCTTCAACATATACGTACTCAGCATCGCCGTGCTGGGTCTTGTTATCGTGCTTACTCAAACTAACGTACCCACTTCCGCGTAGCCTCTTCGACACCTACATCAACCCTTACCTGGATTAGTTGGTTCTGCTCCCTACCGGGTCACGAATATTTTTGTGAGGTCACGGAAGACTTTATCGAGGATGATTTCAATTTAACGGGTCTAAACGCTATGGTTCCGTTTTGGAAGGAAGCTATGGAAATGGTACTTGACGTAGAACCAGGTACGGGAACTGTATTGAAACCCCATCCATAACCCTTACACCTAGGTAAATCCGCAGACGAGGACGCCTCCAAAATTCCCGATGTCTCGATCATTGAATCTTCAGCGGAGATGCTCTATGGCCTCGTACACCAACGCTACATCCTCACCCGTGCGGGGCTGCAAGCAATGGTACGTCCCCCTCAGCGCCTCGTGTTTCTCGCTTTCCGAAACGGGAACTAATGCAAGAAACATGATATACAGGTGGACAAGTACGAAAATGGCGTGTTTGGCTCCTGTCCGCGCGTCTATTGTATGGGCTGCAATGTAGTTCCATGTGGACGCTCAGATTTACCTGGTTATGACACGGTGAAACTCTTCTGCCCGAATTGTAACGACGTGTATGTACCTCCTAGCAGCAAGTACCAGGGTGTAGACGGTAGGTTTCAAGCCCCCAGTACGTTGCGGCATTCTTTGATCAAAGTTGGCTGAGCAACAGGGGCCTTTTTCGGGACCACTTTCGCACATCTATTCTTTCAGAGCTACCGCGAGCTTGCGCCAGCTCCTTTCTGGAAAGTACCCCAGTCAGGTTCCTCCTTGTCTCCCAAGAGCGTTTCTTCCGGAAGCAGTTCCCGATCATCCCCCTTTTCCAACCCTAATCCACACGGAGGGCAGAAACGTGCTGCTGGCTATGTATATGTGCCAAGAATCTATGGGTTCAAAGTGAGCGAGCGCGCAAAAAGCGGGCCACGCATGCATTGGATGCGTCTGCGGCCAGAGACCTCGAGTGAGTTGGATCTGGTCGACTGGCGAGGACGATGGATTGAGGACGATGACCAGTATGACGACCGAGACGAGGATGGGGACAGGGAGATGGAGGATTTTGATCCGGTGCGTTAAGGTCACTCTTCTTTTCACAGAAACCGTCGAGAACCTTTGATCTCACACGAAGTCTTGTGTGTAGGATGCGGTGGAAGATGATGATGACGACGATGAAGAGGAAGACGAGGAGGAAGAGGAGGACGGTCGGGCTATGCATGGTCAACAACACACTACAAAGAGACCCACAGGAGGGCATCAGCTACGACCTCCGACACCTATTCTCTCTGCGAGAACTTCGCCGACGTCGAGCACTGCGCCACGCACTCCCCAAGATGTAGCCGCACGAATGCCTTTCACATATACCACCTCTCCGTCTCCGATTTCCGTCGCCGGAGGGAAAGTGAAGGCTGTCAGGCAACAGTGGAATCCTAGGGCGACGGTGCAAGTCTAATTGCGTCGTATCACGTACTTTTTAGATAACTACATTCACATATATCATATATCACTGGTGACGCGGCTGAAAGTGCCTGATAAGGAATTACGATTAGATGAACACAGATAAACAACAGTGTGAGAAACTGTTGATGAGCAACTATACAGGACTTCAGCCACCAAAATCTCTGCACGTGACTCTTTCAGGATTATCCAAGGACTCCCCGCTGCAACCCCACGATCCTCAAGACTTCAAGAAAATGGTCCGCTCCAGTGAGTGCTAAAGCGCTGTCCAACCTCGAATTTCCCTGATGAAAGTTTGCTCGTAATCCCAGACCTCCGCTATGGGCTTAACAAGGGCCACCCCACAACACCCATTGAAAAGGCTGCTCGCCCTTCACAGCGCAAGGGTATCCAGTCGACTAAGACCAAGTTCGTCCGGTCTGTGATCAGAGAGGTTGCTGGTTTCTCCGCCTACGAGAGGCGAGTTATGGAGCTGTTGAGGAACTCGAAAGTGCGTTTTGTGTAATATTCATTAATTTTCTGTACATTCTAACGTGTTTTCGTCTTCTATCAGGATAAGAAAGCCAGGAAGCTGACAAAGAAGAGGGTGAGTATTGTTGAGCGTAACTCACGGATCCGTAAACTGATGGCGATGCATTCGATGTATATTAGCTCGGCACACTTCTGCGCTCGAAGCGTAAGCTTGAGGAGCTGTCAAACATCATCCAGGAGAGCAGGAGGGCTGCGCACTAAGGGGGAGACGAAAATGTATACGTTACGGATCGTATGCCTTATTTCTTATGCCTCGCATCCATACACCTTTATGCATCATCATACTGCCGTTCGACGAGACTCGCAACTGTTCGCAGTTGTTTGACAGATATGGATCAACATATAGTGATTCTAGAGCGTGTGTCAGTAAGCATGAGAATGTTGATGGAGTAATTTTGAGCCACGGTCCAAGTCAGGATGTTCATATACTGGTTCTGGATGTTGTTGTTGAGCGCGGCTCTTGTTCCTCGGATGTTGATCAGAAATTCCGGAAATGGAAGGTGATCGAGTGTGTCAGCCGCAGTGTGTCAGCGAGTCGGAAAAAAGGCTGATATGGGTGATATTCTCTACAACTCTGCAATCATGTCCGTATGTCAGAGTCTGTCCCCTCCTCCTCCACCCCGTCACCGTGCTTCCTCTGTTACCATTAGATCCACCTTTTCCCTCAATTCTCTCGGTCGCCGTCGGTCCAACTCCTGTCTTCAGTCTCCTGCACCTCCTCAAGACACTCCGGCGACACCGACCAATTCTGTCCCAACACTGGCAACAGTCCCAGATCCAATATCAACAGCTGTGCCCCCACCATCTATGCTTATTCTAGTCGCTTCTCGTTTTCTCCAGTGGCTTCATCTCCAGCCGAAACAGCAACTCTCATGGTCAATTCCGTCGTCGCCGCGTTCAAGTGGTGAAGATTATGTGCTTCCCTTGTCAGCCTCTGCTGCAAAAACTTCCTTTGGGGATGAAGTCCATCAACAACCACCACAGGCACAGGGCTGGCGTCACGGTTTTTTGGCTGTCCGTTCTTTTCCGTCGCTGCCGTAACATGTGCTGACATCGCGCGTTTACAGCAGCATCCCTCCATTATTCTTGTTGTCCTGATGTTCCCTGTGTCCACGGCTCTTGTGGTTTTTTGTCTGTCCACGCTTCCGGTATCCCTTGCGTGGCCACGGACAATAGCAGATATCGCGCAACTGGGCCGGGAACTCCACGGCTATGCGCAAAGTGGACCTGGTCCAGTGGCTCATGTCATGGGGGTCATGGCCATTACTGCCGTCTGGAAACATGCCTGGTCCATTCCCGGAAGTGTTATCTGGGTGAGTTCCGGGCTCCGTATCTCGACGACGTAACGGGAGTGCTAAGATGATGCATGTGTTCAGAATGTCTTAGGGGGTGCCTTGTTTTCTCCGGCATACGCCACAATACTGCTTACCACTCTGACAATGCTTGGCTCGGCGTGTGCAACGCTGTTGGCGAAGCCATTGGCGCCGTTTTTGACACACTTTTTCCCGCGTGCACTAGACATGACGCGGAATGCATTGGAGGGCGCATCAGATGCTGATGAGGCACAGGGTCGTTCATCAACGTGGGTCCGGTTGTCAGTGTTACGACTAATAGGAGTGGTCCCATGGTCAGGAATCAATATTGCGTGCGGGGTGTGCGGGGTGTCGATGACAGACTGCATGCTCGGTGCATTCATCGGCTGTTTGCCGTGGACCGCCGTAACTTGCCAGGCTCGTATTTGTTTGTCTTACTCTTCCAATTTCAACTTACTCCTTACGTCAGATCGGTGACATCCTCCAAACCGTCGCATCGACACCTTCACCATCGCCCCGATCCATTTCTGACCTCCTCACCACTCCCGACATCATCCTCAAGCTCATCTTCCTCTCCTTCCTCTCCCTTGCCCCCATCCTCGCCCGTGACCATCTCCGCCTCCTCATTTCTTCCCCTCAGCAGGTTTCTGCTGATGAAAAGACCAAATGGGCCTGGGTACAGCAGTGGCGGACCAAACTGCGATCAAGATCTCTGACCAGAGCTCAGCAGAGGGAACAGAGCCTCAAGGAACTGGCTGTCCTCGTCGAGGAAAAGCGCGCCCTCGAGCTCCCTTCATGATCGTTCACCTCTTTTTTTATTCGTATCTCTGGCATATATCTATTTATTTTGCAAAGGTTTTCGTCATGACTCTTTACGGTCCCATTAACACAGTCGGTCATATATCCCCGCAATTTTACGGCCAATCTGTTCACTCCTAATTCACATCTCAAGCTTCTTTACACATTGCTTCCATATCTTCATCAATCACATAGATCTAATGATCTGACCGTCCGCCATTCGTTTCCAATCACAGCACCTTTTCGGTTCCGTTTCTCATATGTGCTGTTTCACCCCCGTTCTTCTATAATGTAGATACAGTTCGTAGCATTCATTTCAGGTTGTATGCAAGTACGATATTATGAGAAATCGACCTCCCTACCGATGACATGCAGTCTGAAAAACAAGAGATCCAAGGATAAGAATTTAGCGAGTGTCATGTGCTACGATAGAGTCTGTAATGTATAAATATGTGCTATATGCATGGAGATCTTAAGGAATAACTTCTCTATTGTATACTATACACCAAGTCTAGGGAGTCGTCAGTATCCTCTCGCCGCAATCCATTGAAGGACTCACTTTCGTTTGGTATGCTCATAAACGACATAAGATATAGAAACAGCAGGGACAACCTGTCATTCAAAAGGGTGAATACACGAACCATCCACACTGGATTTAAACGCACCTTGGCTAATGTAGGGAACAGCCCCCGATAAAACCCTCTCCACCCATCACGTTCCCAGGTCTTAACTGCAACGTCCACGACTCCAGCGTACCGTTGTGGGTGACCTGACGAACCTGACGCCTGCAGTCGTGTTCGGACAAGATTCAGCGGGTAGACACTGGTAGCGCCCACACTCCCCGATATGCTTCCAAATGCCAGCAGCGCCATGACTCCGGGCTCGTCTTTTCCCGTAGACTTGAGATATGCCAACTTGAGAGCTTCGAATGTACTCATGTCTATGGCGGAGTATCTGGAAACAGGAACATAGTTACAGCCATGAATCAAGGAAGTGAAAGTGAGGCCTACGGGAAGACTCCGACGAGACCGATCTATGAAATCGGTCAGAAAAAGCTTGGTAAGAAGGCTATGCACATACGCCCAAACCACGATAGAATGCACGAGCACCACCTAGACTCCAGACGTGCCGGACAGCCTGTATTAATGACCGTTTCTGCTGACTGGTGTTGCTCATCATTTGCGTCTGTAGGAGAAATCCATTTAGTGAATTGGACTGTTACTTTGATCGAAATTGGCACCTTCAGGGTTTCTATAGGATAGATACCTGTTCTACACGTAAGATCCACGCAGCACACAGGATGATGATCAAAGGTTCACGCACTGAGTTGACTGCTAATGCCTCCGACACCACCTGAGAGAAACCGGCTCACGCCACTAATGTCCCTAGAGTCATCCACATGGTCCCAATACTTGGCAAATAAACGTTTCTAACGAGAAGCGTTAAATGCCCCCGGGCAATGAAAACCGGTTGAAGAAGAGAGGAGGCTAACTGAAGACTCGTACGCGAAAAACTTGATCGCCGATTCAGGGAATATTTTGGCAACAGATAAACCATTCCCTGTCCAAAACGCAAACACGCCTCCTTCTGCATAGATGCGTGCCACTGCGTTGCCAATTGTACGCATACCTCCTAGGCCTGGGTTAGGGGAAAGCGGTGCGCCCCCAAGGTCTGGTGGCCGGGTTATGAGAAAAATCTTTAACCGATCAAAGGGCGCAGTACATGTCCGCGACACTAGGGGAATATCTGTAAGTTTCGTCAAAGACGTTGAGACGAAAAGCTTACCGGCACCTGCGACGCCACCCGCCAGAAGGAATTTGACGGCCGAGTGAGTGTCGAGCCAACCATGAGATTCATGTTCGTCATCATCATAAAGCTCGCCATCTTCCTCGTGTTCCTCATGGCGTGAGCATGAGGACGTCGATTGCGATACTGTCGGCCCTGACCCTGAAGCTACGGCGTTGGATGGTGGTTTATCTTCGGCACTTAGGAGAGCATCACCTGGTGGGACTGGTCAATCAAGATTGATAGCTACAAGAGCACTCTACGTACCCTCCATCGTGAGCCGGGCCGGTCCTCTACCATCGTCCCCCATAAACTTGCTCACTTCATAATATTGATAAATTTCAGCAGGAGAAGCTTTGCGCGGTAGCAGGAGTAGATAATCCCGAAATTCAGCAAACGAAATCGCTTGTGAGTGCGGGGACGAAGTGAGGGTAGTCATGAAATCCGATAGCATTGTTTGGGATAGATTTATACCTACGCCATTGTCAGCACGGTACGAAGAGCGACGTAGGCGTATTTACCAGCTTTGCTGAGCGCCAAAGAAAGCTCCTGCGCGTCTAGATGTCCATCTCCATCCAAATCCAGTTCATCGTGAAAAATGGACCAAAGCTCTTCGGAGGTGATGACGATGCATTAAAACACGAACCAGATTATCAGAGCGACTAGACTCACCGACTTCCTTCGCCTCCGCGTACTCCTTGAACTGTTTCCATGGTATCTCTCCTGGCTGTGCGCCTGATGAATTGGCTCCACAATGTCCAAGCAACTCATCATCGTATGCTGTGTACATAGCTCTCAGTTTCTCGGCCTTGGCGCGCGACATACCCCCGTCGACACCCCCGACACTGGTTTCTACTCCATTTTCAATGACCCTTGGAAACTTGCGCTGTGGGAGACGCTTCCAAAGTTCTTGTAGCCGACGTTTTCGATTTTCTCTGCCCTCCGAGTCCCGAAACGCTTGGAGGGTATGCGGCGGTTGCGGTGGGGGCGAAGGAGGGTCAAAACGCAGCCGGGGTATAGCAGGGCGCTGGGCGGTGCCGATGAGGCAGGCGTCAAAGAACTCGCGGCGGTTCGTGGTATTGGTACGCTTCGTATTGTCTCTCTCCATTCGCCTTTGTTAAGCGAAGATGCCAACGATAACACGACACGCTAGCGGTGTCGCTGAGAATGGTCCGGCCGGTACTTCTTGGCGGACCAAGTTGAAGCGAAGAAAGCGAAATCCGAAGAGCCCACTCTAGAGGCTCATCGTATAGATATCTGCGTGACAGATTATGATGGAGTAAAGAAGCTGTTTACACGAAGTTTACTGTTCCCTAGTAAATAAAAGCATCTTCCTTAGTTCTCCTTCTGGGTAAAACAAGACCTGCATGTTATTCCAAAGGAAGTCGATAGACTCTAGATACATAACCACACGGAACCCAGTCCCGTGGACAGGTGCTCATGGATCATCACCAGTTAACACATATGCACATTTACAAAATGTTTGACCTTTAATCCTATCAAGGCACTCCATTTGCCAATCCTTCCCCACCACGAGATCTCCTCGTCATCCTCAGTATTATGGCCAACATCAGTAAGCCCACTCTGCGAGCTCCGAGCATCAAATTTGGAAGACCTGCGCAACCCCATATTACCTTTTCTCAGCCAGAACATATAGCGTTCCGAAGGTCCAAAGGATGTATATGTCTTCTCTGTCTGAAAAGACGGGCTTCTAGTATAATAGGTGGTGAAAGAAGGGGCAACTATAGAAGCTGTTCGCCGTAATTCAGGGTATGGAGGCTCGCAGTCACCACTGAAAGTGGAGTTTGGAGGCTGTGGAATGTGATATTGATTGTACAAGCGAAAAAGTGAAGACTCACGGTTTCTACAACGGGAAGTATATCCAGAGGTATGTCAGGTGTCCGGTGCTTGCGAGGATGCGAGGGTATGGGAGGTGTTGGAGGTCGGTATTGCTTCGGATGAATTTAAGTTAACTAAGGAAAGATTGTTGAAAGCTATTACATGCATACCTGGTGTAATTTGCGCTTCATGCGTCGCCCAGGACTAGGTAAATAAGAAGGTGCCATCAATGGCGTATAATTTAAGTCGTCGATTTGTAGCTGTTCTCCTTCAGAAGATTTGACCTGAGTAATATGTAAGGCATGCTAAGCGCGACGAGAGTGTAATATATTATCCAGGATTTACCAAAAGTGAGGAAACCTTCTTATTGAGCGCAGGTACTTGCTCTGCCAGTGGTAGAGGTACACTATGAACGGCGTTATTAGATGTAGATATTGTATTTTGTCGTTGTATCGGAATCTGTTGAAGAACGTTCTGACTGTCAACCTGTGACTATGGTTTTGGGATGACAAAGGCGTTCTAGTGTATTGAAGGCGCAACACACCGATAGGGGGTCATGTTCAAGTGAGTGTGGTAGCTGGGTAACAAGCAGGGCCGGAGAGGCAGGAGGTGAAGGAATGTAGATCGGCGCAGGCTTTCGATAACTCATACCCTGCTGCATATTTACAGAGCTGCTCCAAGACTACTGGGAGATGTAGAAGGGCTTGGCTTTATAGCCTCAGAGCAAAGGTAGGGCCAAAGCTGAAGACCGTGACACAAAGCCGCTGGACAGGAAAGACGGAAATCCTATATTATAATTAGGTGCCCTATAGCATGCTTTGTTATGGCGCTTCAATCGACCATGCCAACAACATGCAGTTCATGAATCCCTGACCATAATATTGGATTATCACGATGTTGAACTTTCACCGGGTTTGACCGTTTGAGCGCCTCGAGAAAGGGTATACAGCATGGCGCTAAGAGCACGAGACAGAGTACAATCCAAAACACAGAAAACACCCAAGAACACGCACAAAGAGGATGGACACTTACGTTGACGGTACTGTAGGTTAACTGGAAGCAAAGAGGGTAATTAATCAGCGCGTGAAATTCGCGTGACTCGCGTTCATTTACAACGTCTTCTTTTGTCTTCTTTTCGACTTCCCAATCTGTCAGTGACGATCTCAAAATCGATAAAAGTGATTGATTTCGCCAATCCTCCCTTTCTTTCATACCCCCATCATCTGCCCATACATCATCATCCACACATCATCGATGCCTCCTCGCGGTGATTCTCGAGGTGCTCTACGGGGTGGCGGCCCCTCCTTGCGCGGACGTGGAGTTAGTCCTGTGCGTGGTGGGCGTGGTGGCGCGACTCAAGTTCCCCACCACGCTACACCATCGTCCCACATTACCACTGTGGGCGTCAAGCGTCCTGGTTTTGGTACCGGGGGTAAACCGCTTCCTATCTACGTGAATTCCTTCGCTACTTCGATTCCTGAAGGCATTATCCATCATTACGATGGTACGTGATCACTTTTTGCACTTCAATGCCTTGACTTACTTCTTCACGCAACTTGATCTAGTTGGTGGGTCATTCATGAAATACGTCAGGTTTTCTTCATTTGATATTCTTATCAGTGATCTCTCCGTCTGAGAAGACACTTCCTGCTCGCCTTAACATGGACCTCATCAAGGCGCTACAGCTCAACGTCGCCCCCCAGATCTTTACTCCTCGTGGTGTGTACGATGGCCGCAAGAATTTTTTCGCTGCTCGCGAGCTGCCCTTTGGAGGTGCAGACTTCAAAGAGGTCAGTATGACGTCCGTCTGTCAATCTGTACTTAATAACCATTTTTAGTTTGACGTCAGTCTCAGCAGCGGACGTGCAGAAACCGGGGGCAAAGGCCCTAAAGTGTACAAGATCAAACTTACCAAGGTTGCTGAGATTAATCCAGAGTGCGTGAAACATCAAAGAACACTTCATCAGTCGCCTCACAGAGTCAAAACAGAGTTTTGAGGCGGTTCATTGCAGGTGATCAATCCCATGACAATACTGTATTGACTGCAATCACTGTGAGTTTTTCTGTCCCTGGCTTTGTGGCGTTCTCTTACGTTTTGATGCTTTCTTTTCAGGCGCTTAATGTCGTTATTCGAATGGAGCCCACTATGACATATCCTTTCAACGTTCGGTCCTTTTTCACTGACCGTGAAACCAAGGACATAGGTCTCGGTCTTCAGTTATGGCGCGGGTACTTCCAGTCTGTCAGGCCTGCTAGTGGACGCATGCTCATCAACGTCGACATCTCGACCGGTACCATGTACAAGGCTGGATCTCTCTTATCGTTGTGCCTGGAATTCTTGAACAGGAATGACCCTCATGTCTTGGCCCCCAGTCGCGGTTTCCCGGACCGTGAGAGGCTGCGTCTTCAGCGCTTCATTTCAGGCATCCGCGTTTTGACCAACCACTCTGGTGCCGATGGCACTATTCAGCAGACCCCTCGTGTCATCAAAAAACTGAGTTCCGCAGGCGCTAATGCTCTCACTTTTACTATGCGTGAGGGGGGGTCGATGTCCGTTGCTGAATACTTCCACAAGACCCAGAACCAGAAGCTCAGATTTCCGGACATAATCTGCGTTGAGGTTTGTTCATTCATTCGTATGATGATACTTATCAAATTATTCAAATTTAAATTACCCTTAGGTGGGCACGGGAGCGCTGATTCCCCTTGAGTTGTGTGTTGTTCCTCCGGGACAAATCATGAGGAAGCAGGTACCACCAGAAAAGACCAAAGAAGTGCTTGACTTTGCTACTAAGCGCCCTGGAGATCGCTTAAAAAGTATTGTCGATGGTCTCGCTGTATGTTACTCGTCGCTTCGTGGGCTTGTCCTGACGTTTTGTTAGGTTCTTGCCTATGGGCAGTCTGAATACGTCCGCCAATTCGGCATGCATGTCGATACCTCTGGCCCACTTAAAGTCCAGGCTAGGGTTCTTAAACCACCAACCTTAAAATATGGTGCAGGAAGCAAACAACTGACTATTGTAAGTTCCAAATTGACTTTCTCGTTCATTTGGTTTACGCAGAACTTAGGTTCCCCGAGACGGGTCGTGGAACATGTAAGTGTCCGTCACAATCTTTTGTTTTGTGGTATTCCAACGATTTGTCTGCAGGGTGGACAAGCGTTTCTTCAAACCTGCCGAGGTGATGGAGTGGTGTGTTGTTGTCTACGAACAGCAGCGCCGATTTGGCGAAAAGGAGGCCAGAGATATGGTTGATGGGCTCACTGCCAGCTTCCGAGATGTTGGTACGGAAGCCTATCCTTTGTGCCGTGAACCCGTACTAACTGCATGATCATAGGTATCAGGTTCCCTGCCAATTATACGCCCGTCATAAGATGGGAAAATGGACAAGGAAGGATCGAGGACCAGCTCCGTGCGGCAGGTAATGCCGTGCGCGAAAGGCCTGGAAACGTCAGAAAAGTCCCTCCTAACCTCATTGTCGTCGTTCTCCCTGAGGGCGGAAATGACATCTATACCTCCGTCAAACAGTAGGTTTTATATTTTTTTCTTCCTTTGAGACACCCATTCAATTGCGCACCTTTTGATAGTTTCGGTGATGTCACTGTGAGTATCAATTGTACCAATTTTTCGTACGCTGTATATATCTCTAACTTGGTTTATGATTCACAGGTGGGCGTTGCCACTCAATGTCTCAAAAGCTCAAAATGTTTCCGCGCTAAACCCCAGTACTACGCGAATGTCAGCTTGAAGTCAGTCGTCCTTCCAGAATATCCAATTCTCCGACGCTAACCATTCATCAGGATCAATGTTAAATTGGGGGGAATAAACACCATTCCCGATCCATCTTCTGTCTCAGTCTTGACTGATCCTTCTAACCCTACCATTGTTATGGGTAAGTCATCTCCCAGTCGAATTTTCGTGCCTCATACTAAGTCGCTTTTCAGGTGCCGACGTTATTCATCCTGCTCCAGGCTCCGATGGCAGACCATCTTTTACTGCCCTCGTTGCCAATGTTGATTCAGACACTGCTAAATATATCGCGTGTATGTTTACAACTGAGTCGCTGCTGAAAGCGAAATCATCTCTTTCCCATAGGTTCTCGTGTCCAGACTTCTCGCCAGGAGATGATTGATGACCTAGAGGATATGAGCAAGGTAATGGAACTTCCTATATTTTCTTCCGCAGGGGATTGACTCTCTATGGCAGTATGCCCTAGGAAAATATGTAGGTTACCGTGCACATGTCGAGAGAAAGCCTTCTCCCAATCCCAAGCGGATCATATTCTATCGCGGTACGAGATTTTATGGCAACTGTTCACGTTGCTTACAACTTATGGTGTCTGTGAAGATGGTGTCTCAGAAGGGCAATTCAAGCAAGTCTTGGACCAAGGTCAGTACCGTCCGTGCCTTTGATCCAAGTGGCAGAGGACTGATTCCCTGAACCAGAGTTGCCTGCTCTCAAAAGTATTATGAGATCTAATTCTACGACGAATTAACTGGCTAACTTGACTTTTGAAGGGGCTTGCGATTCTCTTCAAATCTCCGCTAAGATTACCATCATCGTTGTTGGAAAGCGTCATCACGTTAGGTCAAGAATAATGTTCCATGTTTACGGTTAAGTATTGACCCTCACGCCATGAACACAGATTCTTCCCTCAAAGTGATCGCGACGCAGATCGCAGTGGAAATTGTCAAGCCGGCACTGTGGTGGATCGTGACATTGCTCATCCAACTGAATTTGATTTCTATTTGCAAAGTCACGGTGGTCTTTTGGGAACTAGCAGGCCTGCTCATTACTCGGTGAGTGATGATTCGATCTTTCCCAAATTGTCCGCTAATCTTCTGCTGTAGATTCTTTACGACGTGAGTTCACTCTAAACCTTTCTTTCAAGCCGCCTTTTCTGATCAATCTCCACAAGGAAAATAACTTCTCGTGAGCAGCATACAGGAATGTCGAGTTGATCATTACTAACCAATCTTGTACTTTTAGCGCCGATGCCCTTCAAAACCTATCTTTTGCACTATGTCATGTTTATGCTCGGTCTACTCGCTCGGTCTCCATTCCTGCGCCTGTGTACTGTAAGTCAAATCAACACAAGCTTTATCCCTAGATTGAATAGTGATCCTTGCCTCAGATGCCGATATTGTCTGCTCCAGGGCAAAGAACCACTACGATCCTCAAGGAACCCTTGACTTTTCCGATTCTGCTACTCAACTAGATGGAAGTCAGGCGGAGAATTCTCTTGAGGCGTTCCGTCGGGGCTTCAAGCCCTTGAACTCTAAGCAACAGAACCTCATGTATTTCTCCGTAAGCACTCCTATCCACCTAAACGATTTGTACTAAAATTCATCTTTTCTAGTAATCTGCTGTTCATCTCATCTCACCGCCTGTATCGTACCTGTGCTGCATGCTGACTGGACTCTTTCGATATGTCAAATATTTCCAAGTTGTCTCCGCAATTGTCATCGTATAATCTGGTTTCGCGATATCCCCCTGCATAACTTTATCTTCACTCTGCTACTGATCGGTTTTTTATCTTTGCGACGTCTCAATGTGCATTTATCGGTCTTCACATCGATTATCCAAGACTCTACTCTTTACCCCCAAAGATTTGCGTATCGTCGAGCCTTACTTAGTTATCACTCCAATATATAATCAATGAATCATGTTTACATCTTCAATTTTCTACCAAGTGTTTACAGCCAAATCCTGTATTACAGCATGTTAACATATGTGCATGCACGTATCCTCATTGGTGAGACTTGGAGGTGGACGTACATATACCGAATATT
>JAGGAW010017459.1:0-10026 GCA_017657375.1 Termitomyces sp. T27 | reverse complement strand
AGCTAGAGACTTGTTCTGCTGTAAGGGTGACCTCTGGAGGCTATGGCTCAATCATACAGCTGGCAGAGGGAGATCCAGAGTATATTGAGTACTGTACAGGAGCCAGATGTCCATGCAATCCCTAGTCCCCTAACAAGCAGGTTATAAATACTAAGGGTATTTCATCCAAGTTCTTTCTGTTGTTTGTTGCTGTTGCCTTTTTAGGAACACAAGGAACTTCATGCTAGCTTTTTGCTATGTCATCAAATCCTGTCACAAATGCCAAAAACTCTGTTAAGATGGTGATGCCAGCAGTGTTGAAGTTTGTCAATTATGAGCTGGCAAAGTTGATAAAATCATTAACGAGTGTGTGTGATACACAGGCATTGAGTGGCCATTGTATGACAAGGTGTTGTGATGTGCTGTCATGTGCTTAAGGCACATCATCACAAAATGTGGATTGCAGAGTACACCAATATTTTTCCAAGTTTCATTTTTCAATTTCTTAACAGCGCTATCCAACAATCAATTATGAGGGCAATGACAATCCTTCTATGGAGTTGGAAGTGCTACTCACTGATATGGTTGTCTCAGTGTTAGTGCTAGTTGAAAGCAAGTCCAAAGGTAAGGAGAAAGTGTCAGGAAGTAGTATGCCAAAAAAAGTGCCCATCATCATGATTACCAAGACAAATCCCCCTGTAAGCATCTCATTTTTCTTTTTGCTTAGTGCTAAACATGGATCTACAGTGGGCACCTATGCTTAAATGTGTCAGTGAGGTGAGCTCTTTATTTTTGATTATTTTGTCAATGTTGGCAATGGCTTTGACAGCCTCTGCTTCCTTTTAATGAGATGACTTTGGCTGATCTTCTGAAGGCACAGAAACCTTCAACATGGCTGGACAGTAACAAACTAGCAGGACAGGTTTTTCTTGAAGGGTACAGCAAATTGACAGTAAGTAAGTTCATGAGGGATAAGTTCTTAAATGAAGTAGGTGCAGTAAGTCATCATCAGCTTTGCCAATATGCACAGCACTAAGTTTCATTAGTGCAATCAGTGCTGGAGCAAACAATTCCAAGGCTTGTTGGTATCCAAATGGCACTCTTCCTTGCCTCCAATGCAAAGTTGCTCAAAAAGGTTGCATGAATGATGGATGTCAGATGCATCACTGGTTGGTTCCTTCTGATTCAAATTTAATGGTTCTACAGCATTATTGACAAGTCAAGCAGGCTTGTGCTTTTGCAGCAAAACAGTCAACATGCACTCAGCACAGTGAAAAACTTCAAGTCTCCTATTCAGTGCTAGGGCTCCCTTTTTGTCAACCTGGCCACATCATGATCAGTACCTTTAAGGTTCCTCAAAGGTCTGACATTCCCAATGTCATGCTCAGTGGTAACAAAAACACTGTTCCTCCATCAATCACTTCAAAGCATCCTGCAAAGTCTCATCCTCCTGTTGACAAGCTCATTCAACATGCAAAACCTTCAATGCCTAAAATCAGCAGAGTTCCTTTGGTCAATATTGAGGCAGCCAAATCAGATTGCAGCAATGAGACTCTGCCATGGCAATGCAAGCAATTTTTGGATGATTTGTTCAGTGGCACAACTCCTACCAGTATCAACAATCCTGAAGTCAACTTTAGTGACATGGAATGTGAAGTGATGCCCATTGTTCAAGCTGCTGTTCCACACTTAGATCTGTGCACTGCTACACAATAGATGACTTGTGAAGCTGAAGATGAAGAATTGGCAATTATGCATAGGGCTCTCAGTTGGGCAGAAGTGGAAGTAGCTCCCATTCAAGAAAAGTATGTGGTGCAAGTTCAACACTGTCCTTTGACTGTCATCAAAACTCAAGTGAACACTCTTCATCAAAATCAGCAACAGGCATCAGCTGAGGCTCATGTAGCTGCTCTTCATTGAGATTTGAGATTTAGAAATTTTTGCAGCCCAATTCAAAGCAGAACAAGTTGTATTGCCAACCTTCAGTCTCACACACAAGTTAGTGGTCCTTTCATGGTGAATCCTACTACCACAAGGTCCAAGATCAAGATGAGTTCTATCAAGGTGAAAAATCAGGGCTTGGCTGCTATGAGCACATCTAGTAGTTGTCAAGAACCTTCTAGAGTTGAACTGACTGGCAAGCTAGTCAATGATGATAACAATCAGGGTGAGTCAGCCAGTTTGTGAGTGCTTTGGAAGTATCTTTCCACTTATGGTAGTCATCACTTAGTGACATATCCTCTCTCACCCAATAATCCTATAGTGTCTGGAGAAGTTCATTGTCCCATTGTTGCTTGAGTATGTGGGCTTTTTCTCTTTTCAATATATGTTAAGTGGTACCCATTCATTAGCATTGCACCAATTGGACTGCTCCATGGCACCATCAGTCTAAGGAGACAAATATGCTTGGTTGGGACACAATCTTTAACTTCCAGTTATCATGTTATTGCAGCTACAGGTCCTCCAACAAAATCACAACAGAGCTGCTGGTATGCAAGTGAACTTTGGACATGAACTCAAAGTGGTGACCCAAGAATCAATGGCCCTTTGTTTTTGCTACCACAACATTTGTCAAACTCTCAATGCCCTTGTGTGATACCAAAATGACTGTAATGCAGCATTGGTATGGCAGTTGGAAAATGCTATTGGTGACAATGATCTCTTTGTTGAATAAAATACTGGCCATGTTGTTACCTATGATGATAAGCATCAGCCATCACAAAGTCAAACCTTATCTGGGGTGACTATACAGCAGTACACCCACCAAAAAACCTTAGTTTAGACTAGTAGTACACACACTACTATGTTACCCTACACTATGGAATCTATATCTTTGCTTCATTCTGCCCTGTGCTCCATGCTCTGTCCCGCCATCATGACCCTGTCCATTCCAACAGGTTATGGGCCCTGCACCCACTGCTTCTTTGATCTAATCTTGCTTCTTTGATCACATCAACATTCTTTCTTGATTTCAAAGCCCTCAACTGTACCAAGGCACCCAAGCCATAACCAAAGTCCCCGACTGTACTGGGGCAGACTGTAAACTGAAGTCCTCAACTGTACTGAGGCACACTGAAGTCCTCAACTGTACTGGGGCAGACCAAACTGAAGTCCTTGACTGTACTGAGGCACACCAAAGTCCTTGACTGCACTAGGGCACAAGCACAAACACTGAAAACCCCTGATACATTGATTGTTGCCTGTTATGGGAGAGCTTAACTACACAAAGCTTAACAACAAAAACTATGATGTCTGGAAGTTTGAGATCTGGGAAGAGCTGAAGAAGAAGGAGGTACTGGAGTTGGTAGAGGGATCAGATGTTCATCCACTTGGATCAGGGAACTCAAAGGCAGTGAAGGGTTGGAAGAAGAGGAGGAATGTGGCATCTGCAGAGATAATCAGGAGGTTAGATCTAAGTCAGTTTGCACATGTTCAGGAATATGAGGATGATCCAGCTGGGATGTGGGAGAGGTTGAAGGACTTTCATATGGCATCTAGTTTGGGGAGTTTGGTTGTGCTGTGGGGAAGTTCATGAAGTTTCCAAAGCCTGCACCCAATATGACACTCCATATGCACATCAGAGATCTATGCACCCTTGCTAACAAGCTCAGGAACCTTGGTGATCTCCCATCTGATGCACTCACGATTGCTGTTTTGCTTGGTTCACTTTCCCAGACCTACAACTCACTCATTGTCTCGCTTGATGCACACCCACTGTCAATGAACCTTGACTTTGTGGTTGGACACATCCTGAATGAGGAAACTCACCAGCACACCAACATAACCACTATTGAAGGCCATAACACCACCACTATGCTCATTACACACACAAAACCAAAATGGGATTGATTGAGAATCAAGTGCTTTAAGTGTCACAAGATGGGGCACTATCAAAGTGAATGCACCAAAAATGGGAATTTAAACTTGCCCAGAGATATTCAGGGTTTTAAATGATCATGTGATCTGTTGTGTCATGTTGAACATGTGTGTGTCCTGTGTAGAATATATCTGTTCTCTTCATTTTCTGTGCCTACATACTCTGCATAAGATCTCTGAGCATAAACCATGTCTAAGAACTCTGCTGTCACTCACATTCTTGAGAGAGCCAAGGATGAACTCTTGTCTATTCCAGTTCTATGGAAACCCAATGTCAATCAGAAACTCACAATCCTGAAACACCTTGATATCACAGACAAGACTAAGGAACTAATGGAGGCTCACATGGATACTGTTGGACTAGACAAACACATCTTCCAGCATACTATTGAGGACCAAAGTGTGCCACTGCTACAGTATCTTGATAGAAGATCACTGATTTCAAGTGGATACTAGATCATGCCTTTGAGGAACTTCTTTATCTTGGCATTCATATTCCCAATGAGATTGAAAGAGACATCCAATCCAAGTTCTCAGTCCATTATACCAATAAAAGCCTGATTCATGCCAAATCCACCATAAAAGGAGGCAAGGAAGGAGAGCTCCAGCGCTATGTATGGATCTGTCAATGCTTGTGTGGTTCTGACTCTTGTGGAGAAAAGAGATGGCTCATTTCCTGGAAAGATGTTGGTTGCTGCTGTTGGGTCAGGGTGGTATTGACTCATGATGAACACAGTCAGCTAAATTCAGATTTCATGTACATATACTCAGACAGATTATTCTTTTGAGCAGATAAACAATTGCTCACCATTGATGAAATAGGAATCCTGGACCATTTATCTGCCTGCATGGACACTCAAGAAACGGATCATGGCCCACTCATGAAACTCCACCCTGAATTATGTGACTATGCTCTATCTCTTTTATGAGACTGTATTCCTTGGACTCAGCTTCAGCTCTTGTGCAAAAAATGGACAAATGAATGCTGGGGAGATGCACCAGGCAATGATCAATACCAATTTCATCTGAGTTGACATGATAGCTGCTCTTTGTACTGGACTCTAGCTCAAGAATGAGGTGTTCCTCAAAAATCAGCTGCAGAAGATAATCTTGATCTATGGTTTCAACCGGCAACTCAGTCACCACAGGGACAAACTCTATCCCCATCAGTCCTATTCTATCAGAAGAGAACCTTGTTGTCAGACCAGCTAATTCTAATCATTGCAACACCTGAGATGCAAGCAGCAGCATGGAAGTATGGCCAGAATCAGCATATCTTTCTTGATTTGACCTTTGGGTTTTGTTTGCCTCAGGCAAATCTTCTGATCCTCATGGCACTTGATGAGAAATGGATGGGCATTCCCCTTGGACTCATTGTCTTTATGGCAAAACCTGATGCTAAGGCAACACATGCAGATTATGATGGTGAGCTAATTCAATTCCTTCTTGAACAATGGCAAGTTGGCATGAGCAACAACTCTGGCAGTAACACATTCTCAGGATCATTTCTGAATGTCTCTGTGGCAACAACTGACAATGATACACACAAGCAAAATGCACTTGTCAAAGTCTGGCCAAACATTCTCTTGTTACTCTGCCTTTTTCATGTCTGGCAGTGCTGGCAAAATGGACTTAATAAACACCTAGCCTGCATTCCAAAGGGAAGTGATCATCAAAGTATCCGCTGACAGCTTGCCAAGATGTTGATGTGTTTACTGAAGGATGTGACTGACTATCAAGAAGCGACTACCATTTTCAATGCTGAGATTGATTATTTCAAACTGCTCAGGACCAAAGAGGACAGAATATCAAAGGCTCAATCCAGGGGTGGCTTGGCATTCCTCAAGTATCTTGGTAGTTATCTTCAGGTCTGCTCATTCTGGCTAGCTTGGTCAAAAGCAGGTGTCATTGAGGCTGCAAACTGACTTGGGCTCTCTGTATCTGAGGTACCTCGCACAAACAATCATCTCAAGTCATTCAATGGTTGAATCAAGAAAAAGTACTTTGCTATCTATGAACATACAGGCTGTCTACCTCAACTTGACCTCTGGATATCAATCTGTATTACTCAGGTTCTTCCAGACTTCTTCTCAAAGCTTTGCACATGCAAAAAAAGAAGAAAACTACTGGCACCAGATGCATCAAGTTCCTATCTATGCACGCAAATTTATTCAACAGCAAGATCCCCACTCATCTCCTCTATCAAGTCCCAACTCATCATCTGGCAACCTTGACAATCCAATGGAGGTTCAAAATTTGATTGACAGTATAATCAAGGGTGATGCTTCAGAAGAGCTGGAGCCAGTCAAGGAAATAGAAGACAATAGTCAAGTATACTCACTTGAAATCAATGTGGATGGGGAAGGGTGTAGCTTGGTATTGTGGACTGGAATCAAAGCCAACAAAATTGCGATGGAAAAAGCTAACAAACAACATATGTCACTGATTGTTGAAGCACAATCCAGATACACACCTTTGCCTATGCTCTGGGATCAGGCTGTCGGCATAGATGATATTCAGAAGGCTCTTGAAGACATTGGGGTCATTGTCAAACACTCTGAAGGTGATATCAGCATGTCCTCACTTCCGTTCATCATAGAAGCCTGCAATTCAAAGCTTACATCTCCTATCAGGTGCCCACTTGGACATGCAAACTCAACAATCCAAGAGCAAGCTATAGCAATGCAGGAAATGCTGGAGGCTCACGACTGACTTGGCAAAAAACTGTGGCAGCTGCAAGGACTTGGCATCAACAACCAGGTTTTGAAGCAGTATACAACACCATACCTGTATTCTCACATTTTTGGCAGACTTCCTGATCCAGCAAAATTGTCCTGCATGTTGAACAACATGTCTGATGGCAAGCACAACAAAGTTGATGAGAACAGGCCATTCCTGCCATTGCCAATCCAAAAAAAGGAATGTCGAAAGGAGTCACATGGACTAAGATAGATATCCTGTATCAGAAAAAGTTGTATGAGTAACAGAGAATGGTTTCAGACACAGAAACTCATACCATTGACTGGATTCACAATTGAGCCAAAATAGTAAACAGAGAAGTGGAAGTCATGCAGAAATCTTGGACAGAGAAAGCAAAAGGAATTTAATTACACACAGATAGGGAACAAGTATGGTACACAGAGAAGAGTGATGAACAGAAAAACCATGCACAGATATGTGTTGCCCATCAGAAATGCTTCTCAAAATTGTCAGCAGAGTCACATGACTAAAGATCTCTGGGCAGGTTGTGCCTCCCCAAAAATGTCCCTGAAGTGCCCACCACCACCACCCCTGCCCCACAAGCAAACTCAGCCATTGTTTTGGCCCAAAATATCAGGACCCTTGCATTCTAGGGGGAGCTCACAGTCAGGGGGAGCACACTTAAAAGTTTGTTCTTTATATCTATTTCAACATCATTTCTATTCTATATGATGCAACTGCTCAGGGAGAGTGTTGGATAAAAGACCAGCTGCATCATTACCTATTATGGTAAGTGTCAGCCATCACAAGGTCAAACCTTATCTTAGGTGACTATACAGCAGTACACCCACCAAAAAACCTTAGTTTAGACTAGTAGTACATGCACTACTACATTACCCTACACTGCAGAATCTATATCTTTGCTTCATTCTGCCCCATACTCCATGCTCTGTCCCACCATCATGACCCTGTCCATTCCAACACTCTTGCCTCTCAACCTTCCTGACCTTCCTTCTGATACCTGTAACCATTTGTCCTATGCACCCATCTCCTCCAAATGTTGTACTATGTCATATTTCCCCCTCCCCTTTATTGAAATCTTTTCAATCCAGGGGCTTTTCATTGTACCACCACCTTTTGCACATCAGTTTGAACTACTAAGAAATCGTCAGTCATAAGAAATGGTCAATATCTTAAACTAACTACAAAAGAAAAATGTTATAGAAACTTTGTTGTTGGTATAGTCTTTTTATAGGATTTGTTTTCAATGCAATCAGTCAGTATCTGCATCAGCATTGTTTTTGCCAATATTGGGTAAGTTGTCATCATGAAGAAGTTTGGTTTCTTCAAGTTCTTGAAGCTTAGCAGTATCAATATCAAATGTATTTTTGGGTAGCTCTATTCTTTTGCATAAGGGAGTAAGCAGAAGGCAACAACAGGTTGATGCAGTACTGAGCCATCAAGTTTGCAAAGCATGTAGGCACTGCCACAATTTTGAGAGATAACAACAAACAGACCAAGATAATGAGGCTTCATTTTCTTGTTATGTCACATTTTGATTTTTGTGTTTCACATGAGAGCTAGATGAGTGTGGGTGAAGTTATACCATGGGTTGTAGTCACATGTTCCATTTTTAAATGAATCACTGCATGTTGACAAGCCTTGTAAACCTTGTTTCAAAGTATTGCAAGATGTTCTGATTGTAGCTGTCATTCAATGTGCAGTTAGGCACTATTTTGTTCAAGGGTTTTGAAGCTTGTCACAGACTTAAATCACACCATAGTTTGTATGTTTTGATAGTTGTTTTAATTTTTATTTTGAATGTACTTTTTATTTTTAATATTCTCCCAAAACCTGTAAAAAGTCCTTGCAACCAAAAAGACCTAGGAAATCCACTCCCTGTTGGACTCTGAGTCTGATCTAGGGAAATACTTGTCCTTATTTTCCCTGCAATAAAAGTCTGGGAAAGTCATGTTAGGAGAATATATAATCCATTAATCATTTTGTTACCTTTTACATTTACATCTGCATTGTGCTCAATCAATAGCCTGACAACATCTAGATGCCCCTTGTGTGCTGCCCAGTGAAGCGGGGTCCACAGATCAGAATCTGAAACAGTCATATCAGTGGAGTATACAATCTATCAACCATTTTTTGACTTTTTGCATTCACATCTGCATTATGCTCAATCAATAGCCTGACAATGTCTAGATGCCCCTTGTGTGCTGCCCAGTGAAGTGGGGTCCACAGATCAGTATCTGAAACAGTCATGTCAGTGGAGTATACAATCTATCAACCACATCTCTTACTTTTTTCATTCACATTTGCATTATGCTCAATTAATAACCTGACAATATCCAAATGCCTCTTGCGTGCTGCCCAGTGAAGTGGGGTCCACAGATCAGAATCTGAAACAGTCATGTCAGTGGAGTATACAATCTATCAACTATTTTTTGACTTTTTGCATTCACATCTGCATTATGCTCAATTAACAACCTGACAATGTCCAGATGCCCCTGCTGTGTTGCCTTGTGGATTGGGATCTCTAGATCAGAATCTGAAACAATCATGTCAATAGAATATGCATTCCATCAATCATGTCTCTTACTTTTTTCATTCACATCTGCATTGTGCTCAATCAATAACCTGACAATGTCCAGATCCCCCTTGCGTGCTGCCCAGTGAAGTGGAGTCCACAGATCAGAATCTGAAACAGTCATGTCAGCGGAGTATACAATCTATCAACCATTTTTTTGACTTTTTGCATTTACATCTGCATTGTGCTCAATTAATAACCTGACAATCTCCAGATGCCCCTTCTCTGCTGCCCAGTGAAGTGGGGTCCACTGATAAGAATCTGAAACAGTCATGTCAATAGAATATACATTCCATCAACCATGTCTCTTACCTTTTTCATTCACATCTGCATCATGCTCAATTAATAACCTGACAATGTCCATATGACCTTTGTCTGCTCCCCAATGAAGTGGGGACCACTGATTGGGATCTGAAAAGCCTCTGTCAATAGAATATACATTCCATCTACCATGTCTCTTACTTTGTGCATTCACATCTGCATTGTCTTTGATCAATGACCTGACAATGTTCAGATTCCCCTTGTATGCAGCCCAGTGGAGTAGAGTCCACTGATTGGGATCTGTAAAACGTGTGTCAATGAAATATACATTTCATCAACCATCCCTCTTACTTTTTTCATTCACATCTGCATTGTGCTCAATCAATAGCCTGACAATGTCCAGATGCCCCTCCTTTGCTGCACAGTAAACTGGAGTCCACAGATCAGAATCTGAAACAGTCATGTCAGTGGAGTATACAATCTATCAACCATGTCCCTTACTTTGCACATTGACATCTGCATTATGCTCAATCAATAACCTAACAAGATCCAGATGCCCCCGCTCTGCTCCCATGTGAAGTGGAGTTGACTGATTAGAACCTAAAAAAGTCATG
>JAGGAW010017458.1:0-10081 GCA_017657375.1 Termitomyces sp. T27 | reverse complement strand
CAGGGCTTATATTCAAATTTTTCCTGCCCAATGTACCATAGGACATATGGTGATTATATGGCTTGTGGGTCCTTGCAGGTCTGCATCTGACCAACACTGCCATCCAATATTACACATTGCTTTCCATTTTCATTGCGCCATTTCAAATGGTTGAAATAAATGTATTTGTACCATATATTACGTTGTTGTTAGATTGGATTAGGAGAACCATACATTGAAACCCATGCCATTAATCCTAGTCAACTTCGAAATCCTCACCCATGGAAGGCCCCTTGACACCATCACCACCTTCAAAAGTCTCCTCCTCTGTCAGCGACAATGCAAGGCACGCACACTTTGCTGCACATCAGATGTACCAAAGATCTGACTAAGTAATGTGACAGGATATCAGATTAAGAATTGAAGACCTCATAAGATGCACTAGTTGAAAGCTGCAATGATATTCTGGCCCTCGCCGTCCTCAAATAAATCCACAATGTTCCAATTAAACTTGACGTAGTCGAAGTTCTTGTCCCACGCACCCCATTGTGCAGCTGAAGAGATAGCAAAGCGAGCCTGTAAGTCAAAAAAAAAAAAGTCAACAAGCTAATCAAGCACAAAGGAGCTCACCTGGATTGCAATATAAGCAATGGACTGCAGTGTCATTGAAGTCACATTACTGAGTGCCGCATTGCTGCTCTTGCCACAAGACCAGCCTGGTTCCTCGTGAGACAAACTTGGTCCTTTAAAAATGTGCTTGCCCACCTAGAGAGTTGAGACATTGTAAGTTTGGCAGCAGTGAGCGAAAATGACATACCCGAAAGCAATAATGACCACAAAAAAGGTCCTTGTAGACGTTGTTATGATCAAATACATGACCATCAGGGTATAGAAATCTGGGAAGTTGGTCAGCTGTCACCATGATTTCACCTGCTTCGATCTTGGAAAAAGTCCTATGCCGCCACTTAAGTCAAATGTTCTACCAATAGTGTATGACTTACTCTTGTGTAGCTGGTAGCTCGGCTGGGCAGAGTGCAGTGGCACATTGTGGATGGCCCCAGCCACGCAATGCCTTCTCTGATTTTTGTAAGGGTGGGTACACTACATCAGTCTTATTCTTCAACATGTACGAAGGAGCGTGGACCTTGAGGCTACTTGTATCATCACAGCAAACATCGTCATGAGCTTGATTGATCTTGAATACCAAATGAGTCACGACACATCAAGTGGTTTGACTAGTTACCATTGAGAAGACCAAGTTTTGAGTCCTTTTGTCTGCACGTAGAGCAATCATCAGCTTGGAGAAGTTCGGAATGCTTTGCTTAAGAATTTTCGAACTTTCAAGCAAATGTTGATGCCTGGATGTAGGGAGATGAATCATCAACATCTTGTGTAAAAAATGGATTGACGCACTCAGGTGTCTCAACCGATGATAACTCTCCTTCAAGTTCAAATTTCATACCAAATTCTGCGATGGTTGCAATCCGGTTGAACATGTCACCCATGCGAGCATAGCACCGGCCATAAGACACATAGGTAAGATTGTCGTGGTCGTTTTGTGTCTTATCATTGAGATTCTTTAAAGATCTGATCCACATGTCAGTGCCAAAAATCAAGTGAAGAGAACAAAGAACAACTGGCCGTTTGTTTTGGGTGTGTTGTGTTGAAGCCCAAAGTAGGTTTTGTTGGACTTTGTGCCGGGTAGTGGAGGTAGGACTCTCCAGTTCTGGCTGCACAAAGGATGTGGATGTTCGAAGACCTGGAGTGTGAGTTGGTGTGCATGGCAGCACAGGAGTTGAGGGTGTTGATGCAGGCTGACCTTGAGCAGGAGTGGGTGGTGGCCGATACTGTGGAATTGGTGGCATAAGTATAAGGAGAAGAGAACTGAGGCAAATTCAATACACTTTTGAAAATTTTGACCATCATGTGACCATATTGTCGCCATCGACTCTGATGTTTACAAGGTAATTGCACTACTGAAATTGCACCTCCAAAATTGCACCCCTGTGTATTGGCAACACAGCAAGTACGTATATAACTCAGTCTGCAGAAATTGATGTGAGTTGATTGAAGAAACCACAGTATGCTAGACATACCAAGTCCCATACAAGATTTGATTGAATCAGTCAGCAAAGTCCCACCAGATGAAGAGGACTCCATCACAGAACCATTGACATCTGATATAGAGCAGCTCATCCCATCCACACAGCCAGAGGAATTTGATCTCATCATTCCTGAAAGCCAACTGGGTATTAGCAGCTCACTACATCTTGATAATTCTGAACGCACCATTGTATCAACCACTGGGCTGGAGAGCACACCCAAGCCCGACCTTACTGCCGCCACAGAAAAACTCTCATATGAAACACTCCAAGCTGAATGTAATTGGCTCCGAAATCTTTGCAAAGCCACTGAAGGAAAGCACCAGCATCTTATTGCACTTAACATGAGGTGTGATAGGAGGTGCAACGAACTCACCATCACAAATGATTGCCTCAAGAGGGAACTTTGACAGGTCCAAAGGAGGCTTGGATGTATGGTCTAGTACACAATTGCAATTGGAGAGGGGCTTTCTCAGCACAGTGAGCTAGAGGCTATGGAGTCAGAACATGATGACAGTTCAGATTGAGTGGGTCACAGTTTTGTCAATGTTTCAAAGACTTTATATAATTGTGGACCCACAGTTGTATACACAGCTCAACTAATAATGAACGTACATCCAACTATGCTCTCGATTGTGCCTGACTAGACTTACTCAGCTCTGACTTCACTCCTTTAAAGTATTATGAGACATCTTGTCTAACCCTTGACCACGACTCTCAGTACTGAGCATGTATCAAGGGACTTTGCCCTTGGTTCTGCTTTTTTTGTGGGCCTTCTTCATGTCGTACATTTGTCCAGCACCATGCAATGAATTATTCACAACCAGTTGTGGTCTACACATTCATCAAGCACGTTGTGACATCTTCAATGATGCCTCAACTGATTCAATGGCCCACTTATATGAGCATTATGCTCATGAGCATACACGGTGCAAACGTCGGTGGCTGGATTCACAGAGCAGCGAGCCTGAAGAGAATACCATGGCCAGCATGGCTGAGCTTCCAACCCTTGCGCTTGAAGAGGATGACATGAATGAGGTGAGCCAGGCCACGCATCACCCTTTTACAAAGGCTAACTGACAAAAAAAGATTTCTTTCAATGACACAGTTGACGTTCAAGTACTAGATGTGCCGATTAATAGACCTGAAGATATAGCTCCTGAAGTTGGTCCCACTTGTCACCCCGTTCACACTCGACGTAAAACCTGGAAGCTTCTAGAGCTTCTCCCTGATCCACCAGCACCTGTCACTTTGTCCATTCCTCTGAGTCCTCCTTCCGAAGATAGTGACCAAACCCCTCCTCTGATTATGGAAGACCCATATGTATGGAATCCAATCAAGACAGCTCTCAATGCTTTTGGCCTCTACTGTGAATATCCATCTGCACCAACTCATAATCCTGATGATCATGTCTCTTTGAGTGACATCTCCAATTTCGGCCACCCATCAGTTCAATCACCTCAATCATCACAATTATCACTTGACATGTCCTTCACTGAAGCAGATACATCTGTCCCACATACAACAGAGATACAGCCACCTGTCACATATGCACCATTTCAGAACTCATCAATCTTCGGCATCATGAACTGGATGTGGACAGGATCAGCCATGAAAAGCCTCGGTGAGGTCACCTGTCTTGTAAACTTTCTGAAGTCAGATGACTTCCACAAGGAGGATATCAAGGATTTTGACATGCGTGCAGAAACAGCTCATTTCGACGATGCATTGGCCCAAGACTCGGAGGGAGAGGAATTCCCATTTGTGAAGGATGGATGGAGACAACTGGATGTACCAATCAAAGTACCCTATGGCAAAAGTGCCGTGCCAGCTGATGTCCCAATCTTCAATGTTCCAGGCCTACAGCTTTGCAAGCTTGTTGAAGTTCTCAAGAGTGCCGTTCATGATGGAGCTGCCACCTGCTATCATTATACACCGTTCAAGCACTTCTGGAGCCTGAACGGATCTACGATGAGATGTACTCGTCGGATGCTTTCATTCCTGAGCATATCCAGCTCCAACAAAAACCACAGGAGCCCGGTTGTACTCTGGAACGTGTCATTCTTGGCCTTATGTTCTGGTCTGATTCGACACACTTGGCTAGTTTTGGTAATGCATCACTCCGGCCACTCTATTTGTATTTCCCAAACCAGACCAAATGGCAACGAGGAAAACCATGCTCGGGTGCATGCCATCATGTCGTGTACATTCCCAAGGTTTGTAATCATCTGACTTTGACTGATCTACATTGCTCACACTTATTGTAGTTACCAGATTCATTCCATGATTTTTTCAAGGGTTTGGCTGGCGAGGCCGCTTCAGCTGATGTCTTGACTCACTGCCGATGAGAACTCATGCACAGTGTGTGGCAATTGATTCTGGATGACGACTTCTTGTATGCATATGAACATGGCCTTGTTATTGAGTGTCCTGATGGGGTGACACAACGTTTTTACCCTCGAATTTTCACATACTCGGCAGACTACCCTGAAAAGCAAGTCTAATTTTTTGCTAGTCTGCATCCTCAACTAATTGAGTCTATCTGGAAATAGGGTGCTGTTGGCCACCGAAGATGCTAGCACGAAGCATCACTGATATATTGAGAGACCAGATTCACACTGCACGCGACGCCATTTACCGCTTGGGTAATACAATCAAGGGGGTTGTGGTTGGACGGTTGTTGGATGAGGAGTCACTGGTGCCAACTGTGGTAGGCAATGGCTTCATTCACCAGCTCATTGTTCTGATGTCTCCCACCCACTTAGAATGCCTTCTTCAAATTGACGGAGTTTGGTCTCAACTTTTTTCAGATGCTTGTGCCAGACTTCATGCACGAGTTTGAGCTGGGAGTCTGGAAGCATGTGTTTGTGCATTTAATTTGGATACTTGTAGCCAATGGTGGTACAAGTGTTCAGTACCTGAATCAACGGTGAGTCAAGTGTTTTCTTGGATACTGAGATGACACCAGCTATTGGATGGTGCCTACATTTGGACACTCTACAATACGACGCTTTTCAGACAATGCCTCCACGATGAAGAAGCTTGCTGCACGTAATTATGAAGATCTGCTTCAGGTATGTAGATTTATGCACATTTGCTTTATGACAATCTCATGATGCCTTTTTCCAGTGTGCCATGCCTGTCTTTGAAGGCTTGTTGGCGGAGCCATATAATAGCATTGTTCTTGACCTACTATTCACATTGGCTGAATGGCATGCACTTGCAAAATTGCATCTTCACACCCAATCCACTCTCTGCCAGCTTGATGAATGTACATCCGAACTAGGACGCCTCCTTCGCAAGTTTGTGAACCATGTTTGTCCTTCCTTCGACACACGGGAATTACCACGAGAGGAGGCTGCTCGGGGACGTCACCGAGCTTGGAAACAAAAAATTCAGCCATTGAGCATGACAAATCCAGCAGAGTCAGAAGGCTCCACATGCCGCACAGGTCCAAAGAAGAAGACCTTCAACATGAATACATATAAGCTTCATTCTTTCAGGGACTATGTCAATACTATTCGCTGGTTTGGTACAACTGACTCCTATTCAACTCAGCCAGTACGTTCTTTTTCTGGTTCATTGCTTCTTTTAACTTCTTACTCCAGGGTGAACTTGAACATCGGCGTGTTAAAAGATTTCATGCCTGGACTAACAAGAACAATGCTGTGTGTCAAATGACCAAGCTTGAGCGACGTGAACGCTTTCTCGAACGAATGGCACGTCCAGAAAAGAAGTCCCAGAAGCCCCCAAAGAAAAGACGTGGCCTGACAGCAAATCCATGTGTTGATTTTTCGCGGTCGGAACCTTTGCCTCCAATACCACCCGAGTTTCACCACCATATCTCCTTGTCACGGAACGATCACATTGATATTCCAACATGGCTGGCTGCTAATGCTGGTGATCCGGCCATTCAGGTCTGACTCACTGAATGCTGGGAGACTCTCACTGACAAACTGGCTGCAGGACTTTCTACCTAAACTCAAAGATCATCTTCTGGGTCACATCCTTCATCCTGACTGGACTGGTGATACCAAGGAATTCACGCAAGAACAACACTACCAGTTAATCATTCGAAATGATCGACTATACTTTCACAAGATTTTTCGAGTTAATTATACCACCTATGATGTTCGTTGTGGTCAAGACTCAATGAACCCTCGTACTCATGCCGACATTATGACCCTCTCACATGAAGAGGACAAGGATCATCCCTTTGCCTATGCAAGAATCCTCGGAATTTTTCATGCAGATGTCATACACCAAACACCCGGCGGGTCATTGGCACCAACTTCGATTGAGTTTCTTTGGGTGCGTTGGTATCAAATTGACACTTCTTACTGTGCAGGCTTCAAACGAAAGCGCCTGTATCGACTACATTTCTTGCTGGACAACAATCCTGAGGCCTATGGTTTCCTGAACCCTGATGGAGTCATACGAGGTGCTCATATCATTCCCGGTTTCTACTATGGACCCACAGAAGAATTTCCGCCATCAGTAGCGCGCGCTGAAGACAAGCTCGACGATTGGGTTTTTTACTACGTTGACATGTAAGTGTATTGATGCAGATTTGAGTCTCTGTTCAGCTTAGTTTGCTCGACAGTTTTGTTGATCGGGAAGGTATGATGACGAAGAGGAGGGTTATGCACCTTTATAATGATTGGTAGTTTCACTGGCAGACTCTGCTTGCAGTTAGTATAGTCACAAGGGCAAAAAATGTATTATAAGGGGCCCACAGGCCTGGTATACAACTACAAGATATCCTCAAGCCTGATGCTGCCTGGCGCAGGGTCTGATCAGACTGATCGATTGCCTATATGTTGTCCGACGGCCTTGCGCGACATTCCAAATTGATCATATTCCCGATAAGCGAATGATATTCCATTGTGCTACCTTACAAGACATTGTCATTGCATATCTCGCTGTGGGAATCTACCGGGGAATATCAGAAATTCCCGAATTTGCTGATGAACTACATAGCCCAACTCTTTTATTCAGAGGAACGTGACCATGGAATGCCCGATCGCGAGCTAGCTGATTTACCAAATTCCTTAGGCTAGGGCTTTCCACGAAGACCGCGTCAGAGGGTAAGTAACCTGGATCTTGCCTGGATCCTCTAAATTTGTGCGCGTGAACGGGCGGTGTGCGTATGCGTATGCTGCCCAGGCTGGGTTCATCATTCAAGTGACCTCTTTCACTCCTGGAAGCACTAGCTCGAACCTGATCACGACTCGATATCATATGTAATCAGGACGTCCTTCACCTACTGAATCGCTGCGCATGTTTCTTGCTTCCCAATTTAATATATGATTCTCAACCCACGGACGGGACGCGCGAACTTAAACCTGCAGACGCGATCAGCGTTCACCTACGTATCTAGGTAGTTTTGTCCTCCTCAACACCAAACTCCGAGTCTCACCCGCTCACTTCCCAGTATCCGAATCCAGCCTAGCCTCCACCACAAACCGCAAACAGCGTGATATCATCACGAACTGCGACTCTGACGGTGGCACCGCACCCGCTTCATCAACCAGCAGGAGAGTCCCTGGGTACTCGTAAGGTAGGGCGCTCTACCGACCCAAAATAACGTGCACGCGCGTGTCTGCGTCGGCGGGTTGGGGTTGTGCGGCACGAAGAGCGGGGTGGGTGGGGTGACATTTTTGTTTCGGGCGATTGACGGGGCCGGGAGTACGACGATGTCATGGTTCCGATAACATCGACGACATCATGCATCACCGCCTTTCTTCAAGCTTCACCACTCACCAGCACCAAACCACCGATAAAAATCGACACTTGTCCGCCGTCCCCTGCATCAGACGCAGCCCATGGTCATGGTCATTGCATTGTGTCGCCTACCCCGCGAGCAGCCGAGAAAGTGTGATGTGATAAGACGTAAGACGTCGTGCTTGCCTCGAAGATGCAGGTCAGCGACACGGACAGGCTGGGGTCACGGTCATGCGATATGCGATATGAGAAAGTGCTGCCCAGCACCCAGCGGGGTTCGGGATGTTTGAGGCGCTTGTCGCGTAGTTGAGGCGAGTTTTATCTTACACCACTTCTCTGGCAGCATCAAGTCGAAATATCTAACCAGTCCCACCTCGCTTGTTGTTATCAAACGTGTATTCGGGCACGGATCGTATGATTATTTTCGTGGTTATTGTAAGTGTGTTCGAAACATTGATCACGATAACGTGAACCTGCCCAGCACGAATCTGCGTGTTGAACCAAGGATCGCGTATGCAGATTGGACGACAGCGAGCATGTGGAATACCCATTTGTGACGGCATATAACGAGAATCTAGTGATTATACTGTTGAAAGTGTGTTCTCCGGCCTTCCTTGTCTGATGTTCCTCTCTGGATAGCTATGCAACAGATGACCGTGCCCTTGGTTTCAACACGGGCGTTATATTACTTTAGCCATGCGGACAGTATTCTGGCAATAACATTATCCCAGATTGGTCAAATACACGGTGTCTCCAATTCTCTGTTTCCTGTGCCCCTCCCTTCTATGTGTTCGTGTTCTTTATTCACGAATGAGCCCGGATCAATGGCAAGTACGACATTCATGGCGACTGACGACTCCCATGATATGGTGACAGTGGACTAGGCAGCATTGGCGACATCCAAGCAAATGGGGATACGATTGATAGCACGGAAGCACGAGTCCTAGGAGTAGTGGCGGAGGTGAGTGCCGAGGGTGATATGCATGCACCTCTGCATGATAAATTCGCTCTCGGCACTCATGTAGGACTGAACCGATCAACTGTTCTGTCTCAATGTGAGCAGTGATTAGTATCTGTAGATGACATCGTTGACATTGTTTATGCGACTTGCTAGTTAGAACACAACATAAAAAGTGTTGTCTGCCTATAGTGATAGAGCCTGCATGAGCCCCATTTATAATGAGCTGGGCTTCATTGAGCCTTCAACATTCGACATTTCAATGCTTAAATAGAGTCCTCCAGCGGAGTGTCAAAGGATGCAGTGCAAATGCAGTGTAGTGTTGGTCAAAGCGTGAGAACACTTACTCGTCTCTTCAAGTTCCACCCACCCATCATTTTTGAAGTTCTCTTACAATTACACTCATCACGGTTAAACCTTTCATTCCCAGAATCGAAGCCGCATCATGCAGAATACTGAACTTGCAGAGACTAAACGTGGACTAAGGCTTCTAGCCCTCGGTATGCTGGTTATTGCCATGTTCTTTATCATACTAATTGGTTGCAATCTCCTTAGATGATGGGGGTACCCGTGGCCTCTCCGAGCTGTTGATCATTCAGGAGCTCATGAACAGGATTAAGTTCATTAACAATGCTGCCACTGTACCAAAACCCTGTGAATATTTTGATTTAATTGGTGGTGTTGGAACAGGAGGGTATGTCCCATATGATCTATCTATTATCCATATCTCTTGACCAGTAATTTCAGACTTATTGCATTGATGCTTGGACGGCTTGAGATGTCCATTGAACAGGCCATTGAGGAATATGTTTGCTTCACCTCTCTCATCTTATCTGACAAGAAACGGGCCACTCAGGATGAAATCTTCAAAGCCTCAACCTTTGTGACAGGCATGGAGGCTATAATCAAGTTTTCTGGATTGTTGCCAAATTCTTTACTGCAAGATAATTCTCGGCGCTGTAAAAGGTCGGTGGTACTTCCTTATCAAGACTAGTAGTAATTGAAGATTTCTAGTTTTGTAGTGGCACTCCCATTAGTGCACATGACACCACGACTTTTCCGTTCATACATAGTGGCTGCAAATCAGGGTTATAACTGCACAATTGTGGAGGCAGCACGTGCAACCACTGCTACCCCTGGACTTTTCAAGCCTATGCTGATTAATGAAGGAAGTATCAATGAATCATTTGTTGGGGGTAGTTTGGGATTCAACAATCCTACCAAGCTTGTACTTGATGAATCAGAGTCTGTTTTTGGTCATTCTGCACAAGTTGCCTGTCTTGTTAGTCTAGGTGCTGGACACCTTGGTCCAATCTCA
>JAGGAW010017457.1:0-10091 GCA_017657375.1 Termitomyces sp. T27 | reverse complement strand
GGTTTGTCTTTCGAAAAAAGACCAATAGTATCTCTTCTGATCATTGTTACATTCCTCATTATACGCGTCGTGGACACTTCATAAATGCTCGACACGAACAATTCAACCAGCTGTCAACTGTTCATCGATGTTGTCCAGCGCTTCGGCTTGCCTCGGTTGAGCCGTAGTAAGATTTATCATGATTCCCAATAGTTGGCCATCTTTCATCTGACCTTTAGCTTTTCTTCTTTTTCGAACAGGAAAAGTCATATCCATTAATACCCAATTGATTTTCCTTCTCGGTGCGCTATCACCTCCGAAAGAATATCTGATCTCAATTTACATCCTTATAAGCACCTCTACCCTGCGCTCTGCAGAGAAGATCCAGCCGCAGAAAATCTGAGAGCTCCCGAATCACTCGGCTTACGTCTTTTCTCAGGATGTTCCAAGCATATTCCTTCCAGTGATCTTGCTCGACATTTTTGGTCGGATATTTGATATGGCACTTCGAGAACTTCTTTCTGGAAGACCGACGTAAACACATTTCTATGGTTTCTACTTTCTAGTCTGGAGCTTGGTCGTCTGATTTGGGGTTCTTTCGCTCAATTCAACAGGTACAATCTCGAAATATACCTCTTGCATAGCGATTGCCACTCCCCACGCAATCTGCCATCCAATTCAAGCTTTCTCTCGATCGAAAAAGGTCCTATGGCAAGACAATACATTTCTCTGCCCCACAGGCAGGCCCCGCTTGAATGTGGCGGTGGCGCCGCCTTCGCTCTATACTGCAGAGTAATTACCTATTGCGTCCTCGGCGGATAGATAGAATACACACCAGGCTTTTGAGCTTTCCATTCGCGGACCTGCAAAAGCGCGTGGATGCTGATCCGCGTTTGTATGTGTCTCACTGCTCCTGAGGACAATATCCTAGGAAACCATCTAGCTCTGGTCATGCATACACGATCGAATAATCAAGCTCTGGCTTTGCACCTGGAGGCTTCTTGAATTCTGTACAGCATAGCTCAGTGTCACTGAATGAAGGGATAAATTGATTGGAGACGATCACGTTTGCATATCCCACGGCACGAGCTCCTCCGTCTGGAGAAGGACCCTCATTCGGCCCACTGCAACCTCTTGCCCCTAAGTGCGCCTGCCAGTGCCTCACCCATACCTACATACTTGTATAACGAACGGCAATCCGAGGGAAACGCACTGGCTCAAACGCACGCGCGTTGCTGCTTCACGTTTCCAATCCCCCTCAATTCCTGCTGCCACTCGCATATCTCGGCTCGACCTCGTCCTTCGGTACCCCCGATTCTCTTTCCTCTTTCTCCCACGAATATCCGAGTTCGAACCCGCGTCCGTGACCGGTGTCATTCGTCGCGGCGGTCGCTCGCGTTTAGAGTTTGTAGCGACTGTGCCGTGACGACTTGTAATTGTGCCATGGGGTTCCAATCATGCACCGCGAACCGGACCTCCGGCTCGCTCGCGCCTCGAGGCCTTTGCTCCATGTTCCCGCCACCGACGCCTAAAATTTCTGCTCTTCTGGGGTCGGTCCCTCGCATCGGGAATCCGGCACGACGGTGTAGTATGCTCCCCCGGGTTTCCTCAACCGGCACACGACCTCTTTGATCATACGGTCACAACGAATTCACTTGAACACAATATACCAAACAACTCCTTTTTGCCTACTGTGCTGAGCGTCTAAAATACACATAGTCTTGATCTATATGGGAGTCGCCAGTCATGTTGGCCGTGACACGCACAGATAGATCGACCAAGCACGAGCACATAGATGTCGTGATCACCTCAACATCTCGACGGACCGCCCAAGAGACTTGGGGTTAAGATAGGAGGAGCTAGCGTCCTGGCGCGGCACACGGCACCACCATCCGAGTGCCCTGACAGCGTGTGCGCGTGTGGCCACCCTCCTCGATTCTACGAATTCTCAGAAGGGATGGTGTGATCTCGGTGCAGATGAACGATAGGACGAAGCCCCGAAATTAAAGAAAGAACCTACGGACAATGAGTACATAGATTCGAGCGAGAGAGAGGACAGTGCTGTGCGCGAGACCGTCGCCATCCGAGCCCCCACGAGGGAAGAAAGGAAGCTTCAATAGAGAAGAAGGAAAAGAAGGTACGCGATAGGGGTGGCGGAGCTCAGGTGCACCACCACGAACTCAGTGCCAGAACGTAGAGGCGCTTCGAAGTTTCCGGGCGTCTCGGGAAATGTTAATCGCGGCACCCCCAGCTACCCAGCGCAGCGCAGCGTCACCACGATCTTTTTTCGGGGCGGGGAACGAGCAGAGTCCGGGTCGAACCGACACATCAAGGTGTACGGCGTCGATGGCCCGGCCGACTCTGACTCCGGATGGCAATGAGATGCATGCGTGTGTAGCGCTTATCCCGAGGCGCATGGGGCCGCAGGTGACTAGTATCGATCCTGCAAACGGCGGCTTGTGCGCCGGGACGCAGTGAGCCGGCCTGAGCACCTTGGTTGGACTCGGGAGGGCTGCAGGTGCCCGAGCGACAGGGGCTCGATAGATAAACGGGAGGTATTCCTTGCATTGCTTGCTTGCTTACTCGCATGCATGTGCCCACGTTGGGGTGTGCGCATGACCACTGGACCAGTGTATCCTTTTATCGTCCAGGCAGCGCGGAACATTCCAAAACGTCCAGCGAGCAGGTGGCAGGCAGGCAAGGTATCGGGTCAGTCAGGCAGCTCAATGCCACTGGTGATCAATCGGCGCTGCTACTTTCTTAGTCGCCCACGCGTCATGATCGCTGAGACAGCACCTGGCATGATCTCGACAGCCCCATTGGCACCCGAGTTTTGACGAGCGCGTAGTTATGCGCTCGAGAAGGGCCCGGGGTCATGTGATGTAGACTTTTATGCATGGCCATCATTCTTGGAGCTGTTAAGGGTGTTTAACTCCGCCAACAAAAGATACATATCACGATCGGGAATCAACCACGCACGTTTCGTCCGCAGAACACAGATGGATCTTATCTGATCCTGCTAGAAGTTCTGTGCACAGAGTCTCTCTCCAGGTGCCCTTATTCAATTGCTTGTCTTGTCACTTGGGACGCGCTTAGATCCGTCATCACCTGTCCGCCAAGTGAACTTGAAAAAAAAAATCGATCTCAAGCCCGCCGAGTCGGAGATGAAAAGAACTTTGGAATATTTAAGAGGAGGGGGAATATTATAATTGGTACAAATACAGACAGCGTGCGCTCGTAAGTATGTATGTGTTATGTATGGAGTACAGAGAAAAGTGAAATAATAATTCCTACTATGCGATAATGGGTCCGGAGAGTTGCAGCGATCGTGGGGGTGTTCTAGTTGGGAATTACAGCGCCGGACGACTACGACGTTGGGGTGAATAATTCGTAAAAAAAAACGTATCATAGCGTGAGGGATTGCATCGCGGGACGTGAGGGACAGTGGCATAATCAAAAGTTCCGGTTCATAGTAAGTAAGTAGTACAAAAAAAAGGTGGGGGGAATACAGTACACCAGGCACTCTAAGAAGGTCAAGGATTAAATCAGGAACTGTGTGTGTGCAGAGTGCACATGTGCGTCGGGGAGCGACCACCGGCGCATGGTAGGCTATGGGGGGATACGTCGGTCAGAGAACGCGAGCAAAAATAGAGGTCGCGACGACTTACGTCGGCATAAGTGTTTGTGGTGCTTCGCGAAGCTGCGGCGCTACAGGTATGATAGCCGACGTGTGAATCGCGCATCGAGGACTGACCCCACTGGATCGGGATCGGGTCTGGGTGCGGGGTTAGGCGATGGCTGTTGCTGTACGAGCTTGAGCTTGTGCCGTAGCCAGAGTCGCCGGGCACGGTCGCGGGCGCGGATTTTTGGTGGGGGTGTATGTAAGGGGGCGAAACGGCTGGAAAAGCGAGAGTCAGTTGGTGGACGTAAGGAGCAGAGGGAGGGGACGCACATTGGAGGCGCGAGGGGCGACGGGACGGCTGGTGGTAGCCGGGTGATACAAAGCTGTTGACGCTCTCAGCGTCTGGGTACGAGAGGTCCCAGGACTGCATTCCCAGGACAGGCGACGGGGTGTCAGCGGGCTCGTGGAAGCTGGCCGCGCGCCAGGAGTCGTCGTGCACTTTTTCGTGGAGATCAAAGTCCGGGGAGAAGGGCCGGAGGGCGGGGTTGTCGAGTGCGTCGGCGGGGCCCTCGGGATCGAGGATGCCGGGCTCGATGTCGAGCTGGAACTCAAAGGTGATGGGCTCGGACTCGAGGGCGTGTGCGGACTCGAAGGGGGCGGGGACGGTGCCGGCGGCGTTGTGGATGGCGAAGGGGTTGAGGCGGAAGACGGTCATCATGCGGCGCATGTCGGACGAGGCCTGGGTGGCGCGGAGGGGGACTTCGGTGGGCGGGGCGAGGGACTGGGAGATGAGGGACGAGGTGACGGCCTGGGGCGCGGCAAGCTCCATGATGAAGCAGCCGGGATCGTCGGGCTCTTCCTTGACGGACGGGGGGGCGGGGCTGCCGAGCGAGAGCGGGGAGGAGAGATGGGGGGACTGGGAGTCGGAGTCTGGGCTGGGGCTGGAGAGAAAGTTGGAGCGCGGGGAGACGGGGTCGAGGTAGTGATCGAGGTGGTGATGGACGCGGTAGTCGTCGTGCCATTCGTACTCGGGCCAGGCAGGCCAGGACTGGGGGAAGAGCTGGTAGGCCATGGGAGTGAGCAGGGCAGCAGCGGAGGCATTGCGCGGTTTTATATGTCTTTCAGGAGAAGAAGACCGCGCCAGAGTGCGCGTGGCGTGACGCTGGCTGACCGAGGAGATCGCCGCGAGCCATCCACGGCTGATAACCCAACCCACGCCAGTCTCGCCCAACCAGTCCATTGCCCATATACAGCAACATCCCAGAACGATCCGCACGAACCTCGTTGCGCCGCTTTGACACTTGCCCGATTGGGTTGCCACATATCTCAGCGAATCTCACCACCATGTCACTTCGGCTTTTCACTTCCGGCGTCCTACGTTTCTCCGCCCTCCCTCTCAACTTTAATTCCTGAGAAATCCTCGGTGCCTGGCGTTGGCAATGTTTCTGCATGTCCCAGCCTGATCGGTCGACGTCCACAAGCGCAGATCACGTCCAAGCGCAGATCGCAACCCACTCGCATCCTCTCCTCCCCGTCCTGCGATGCGCTCGGATCTCGCTTCCCCCATCCGCATTTCGCCCGTTTCTCGTCACGAACCCGACACCCACCACTCGTATCAGACCGATCTGTCCCCGGCTGTGATCCCGATCCCAGCTGCGCGTCAACACACCTCTGTATGTAAAAATTTCATTAATTCATCTCTTGATAAAACTCTCATCCCCTGAGGCTCGTGCGCGAGTCCTGTCCCGGCCAGTCGTCCGCGGATGCCATCAACTGTCTCGAAGGTCACGGTGACTCAGGCACCCCAGCCCCCTACCCACCTTTTCCCGAATACCAGACGAGAGTCTCACCCTCGGGCGTCGAGAGTCTTGCTCGCGACCCCGACTGGCGATACAGTTCGGTGCTATGCACGACACATACGATGGAAGTAGTAGTACGTAATGGTAGAACTTGCAATGCGTCAGGAGAAGATGATCCAACTCAACTCAAAATCCTGGACGTGTAGACGCGCGCATCCATGCCACTCGCAACGTCCCGATCGGTCCCAGGACACGTCACGCCCACCCATGGCCAGGACTCAGGCGCGCACACCGCTCTAACCAACTTTGGTACCCTCACCGTAAATACCAACCTTATCGGCACGATACGACACAATGGCTCATGTTTCTGGAGCCTGTAATAGCAATATTACAAGCCCCATGTCAGAAACAAAGCAAGTGCATACATCCAGTGGACTCGGTCCCAGACGCTGTCGACTGTAAGCTTTGCAACCCCGCCCCGCCCTTCCCGGCCTTGCGCCTGCACAACCCAGCTCTATGTATCATCCGGTCACCTAAACCCACACTGACAAACCCTGCGCCTTTCGCGGCCACGCCCCACGCTACCTCGGCTACCAACCATGCATCCTCCCCTCTGGAATGGAACTTGCGATATACAGACGCGTACCCGAACTTCAGCCTGTCGGGTCCAGGGACCGCCGGCATCTTGGGACTTGGAGCCGAAGTATGTAGGGTGGGCGTTGGGTGGGGGAGAGCCTCAGTGCGTTTGGACACCGGGATAGATACCCGTATGTAATGTATGTAAGGGTCCTTTGAAATGTACTGTCACGGTGATGCGGACATGCGAATGACATGGCGAGCCGCCGGTATGACGTGTGGGTTCGGGGTGAGTTCCCTGGGTTCACCAGCGCCAGGAATTATTTTTTTGCGATTGCTTTGTTCTGCGCACGCCACGCCCGCCCCGCTTCCTGGGGGGAGGGGCCCCTACCCGGGGGAGAAACCGTTCTTGCGGGGAGGCCAGGCATATGGGGAACAAGGCCTATGATAAGGAAGGCCGCGGGTCACCGTGCCAGTGATCGCGGTCATGAAAGGGGTATAGACTATGAATTCAAATAAAAAGACGAGAGGCCGAGATAGGGATGGGAAGGTTTGTGGGGACAATAATTCACCGGATCGATCACGGGAGCAGGAGGGAGGTTGCCGTTGAACGTTCAATTGAAAACGAACGCGGCTGAATGCCTGAGATCATATGATGGCTCCGGGATGCTGTGTAGTTGCTGGTATGATGTGATCGAAAAGTTACATGGTTGGGTGGCGAACACCGAATATCAGAGGTATGGATGTGATGTCTACGGCATGGTGGCGGTGACCCGCCCGTGGATGAATGAATGCCAATAAGAACATCAGGAAGTCCAAGGAGCGAGGATGAGCTTGTTCGTCGAGACGTCAACTCTTTCGAAGATAACCAAGTTAAAACACAAAGAACCTAGAACTTGTTTCATTCGCTCCCTAGAATTTCTCGTAGAACAAAATCTTCGCAGAAACTTTTGATAAGGAAATAAGCTGCCGAAGCTCGACGTTGAACCTTACCTTGTAGAATTTTCTTGCCATGGGATAGGAGCTCCCCAGGACACCACACCACAGCGTTCTTGTCCGCCGACTCGGAGCTGTCCGAGCGACGATATTCTAGCGTCAAGAAGAGCTCAGTACATGAGATGTTAGACCATATACATTAGCCCCAGCCAAGCCCTGGTGCGTACGGAACTTAGGACCGTACTGACTTAGCGCCGTGCCTTTCTCATCGGTCTTGACTGTTGAATGCCGTGGGGAGCTATGGCGTGAGATAAACATAGGGGCCGACGGCGAGCCAGAGGTTCGTTGTCACGTCAGGTCAAGGATGGAAGAAGTGTATCTGAACAAACACTAACTTCTGACTATTTGACCGTACACCCCACGCCGGTGGTTGCAGACTGAGTGTGGGCGACCGACCAGATCAGCATTGGGGCGAGGACGAAATGATTGATCAACTTGCCTTTGAGTGGGTCATGACTTCTATGTCAGGTTGGCTTGGGGTTGTTCAGTGACACTCGGGAATATGCGTTCGAATGGTTTGGAAATTCTTGATTTTTCGGCTACCTTGGCGCTGTGCCCCTGGTGACTAGTACTACTTCTGAAGATACTGATGGTGATTTCTTTTTACTCCAGTTTCAAGGAGAGATGCCGAAGCATATCAAATACATAAAAAGTCCTAATATCACCCTAGAAACGTACCCATAGCCTGGCGGAGAAAGAGTCATATTTCTATATTGAAAAAGGCGGTGTCGTCCTCGAGGCAGCGTATAGAGATTTTTTGTCATGTTCTTCACGTTCTGGGATAGCACAGAAGTCCCCCCGGACAATTCGGAGAAGGATCCATGCATTACAGGAACGACAGCGAATACGGTCACGAGGCACCAAAAGAAGCCATAAAGAAGACAATATGAAATTCTTCGCTGAGGCGGCGTCAAAGCGGGGTGAGAATGGGCGGCACAGAGTTCTTTTTGATGCGCATCGTGCTGGCAGGAAATATGTTGGTGGGATTCGGGCATGGGTATACATACTAGCCAGCAACTCTGGCTCGTCACCTGAACTAGCCTGGAATAGGAGCGAGCGAATAAACAGTGGACCAGTAGAATGCTTGAGAGAAGAGGGGATTCGGCCTGCCCGGGACGAAAAGCCGTGCTGAGACAAGATCGAGGACCCTGAAGCATGAGGCCTGGGGGATATGTAACACACTTGAGGTCAATGGCTCGCGGGTGTTTAAACCTGAACTGTGAACATGCACAAGAGAGCGTCGCGCGTTAATGATGTGCTGATCAGCTTCCGTGGATTGGTTCAAGAAGCCAGCTTCTTGCGGTATATTTTTCTGTTGCAGCCAGCCTCGAGGTCCGAGGGCTGCACCGTGTGAGATCTGTTTGAATTCAGGATATTCCCGGAGAGTGAAGCCAGCTGCTTATAGTATATGTTGTAGTTATCCTGCATCAGGATTGAAATGAAGTAGTCTCTCGAGAAGACGACACGGAATGCCGTACAGAGCTTGAAAAAGTCGACGTCGTGGAAAGATGCGTTCTGTTTTTCGGCGGTTTTCGGCGCTCTGCCACGCGTTGTTTGGCAAACGCGTTGATGAAAAATGCAATCTGTCATTGATGAAAGGCAAATGTTTTTCACATCTGTACAGACGTCGACGGTCTCGTTGTTTTCATCTACAGGTTCTGAGCCTCTCCAGCTGTTCAGGAAGAATGTAGATACTTCTTTGCCAGCAGACTCGTGCATTCATCTACTCCATGATCAACTATCAGAACCCAAACCTAAACTCCCCGCGCAGCTCATCTCGCCTCCAGCCAATGCGGGAACCGACTATTCATTAGACCAAACTGTACTCCACATCCAGTCACCCACGATTCGGACCACCTTTATTCAGAGTCCCCCTGTTGAAAGGCCTTCGCATTTAGACGGCCGACGTGGAACATCGTCTGACCTTGGAATCAAGCATCCATGGATGCACCTCCAGGTGCGAAACCTGGGCAAGGAGTGGTCACTAGAAGTTGGTCTTGTCGATCAATCTGGGCGGATGGGAATCTTACGGCTGTCCACCTTTCAGGTGTGTCCCCCGTCTTCTCCGATCTCACATTTCTTCTATATCCATTCTGTCCTTCAATCCTGCCTCTCTACCCTGAGTTCCAAGTCACCATCTAGAACTACTTGTTGCTGTAGCGCTTGGCTTTGAGTGTCTTAGTCTCATATCATTGTTGCAGAACCGTCCTCGGCTAAGACTGTCGTCCAATGCATATCCCCTTCTTCATCTGCCGATCTCGTTTCCATCGTCTTCCACGCATCCGCTGACCACATGGTCCACCCTTGTTCTGCACCTCCCTTCATATCTATCCTACTTCTCATCTCCGAAACTCATGAGAGACGTTAATACCGAGGGCATCTCCCCAGGCATGCGTAACGAGGTACCGGGAGGTTCATACTCACATGTAGCCTATGTGCGCGTTTATGCGACCTGTCGACTCAGGAGGATATGGTTCAGCGAGGGAGGACCGGGTCAGAAAGTCCCGTGGGAATTTGAATTGTATGGTAGTGAATAGGAGGTGTTCTCCGTGTAATGGATCAACTTTACGAAACCGACGCCTCTCACCATGGACTTGTAATTCTTCTGTAATCCTCGGTATCACGCCCCTGTGAGGATGCCAAAGTCCGACTTTTGGAGAATCCCTCCTGAGTCTGTCCATCCGGCCGTCCGACATACCAAATCAGGGTCGCTTTCAGTTCCTCTTTCGTTCGATATGACCTTATACGAGTACGCCATGTACAGGCAAGAAATGTTCAACTTGCCGTACTTTCTAAAGGTGTTCGCCGCATCTTCGGCAACCTCGGCACGTGCGCCGCAGCTTCCATTCCTCTATCATATTTCTGCCAAGAAACATTTCGTGCTCAGGGCTGGTATAGTAGGGTGACTTCGGCATTCAGAAGGCATTTTTCGAAGGTGTTTGTATCTCTTCGACATACTACGAACAGTGTCCCAAGTCACTACACCTCATGATCAAGTGTTTACGTAAAGAGGGGTTTGTAATTTACCTCCTGATTCTACTATGATGCGGGACGCACGACGAGCCCGTATGTTCGACGTCCTCCAGATATATTGTTCAGTTGATTAACTGAAACGAGCC
>JAGGAW010017456.1:0-10113 GCA_017657375.1 Termitomyces sp. T27 | reverse complement strand
ATTACAAGCTTCTTTATCAGACACATATGAAGCTCTATAACCGTTTCCGCACCTCGTCCTATAGGCTTTCAGCCTTACAGACGCGTGGGGCACCAAACAATGCTCACACTAATACTATATACTGTCTGCAGTTGTATACATATCCTTCAGGACTCCAAGTCCTTTTCACTGGCTCGCGAGATCGGACGGTGAGAGAGTGGAATCTAAATACTGGGCTTGTCGAAAGGGTTATTGGTGGTGTACATACTGCCTCCGTATTGAGCATATGTGTCCATGGAGGGTATCTTGCCAGTGCTGGAAGCGACAATCGTGTGGCGGTTTGGGATCTCGAGAAGAATAATCTCCGCAAAATCCTTATGGATCATACAGACAGTGTCCTCTGCGTTAGGTTCGACGACCAGCGCCTCGTTTCGTGCTCAAAAGGTACTGATGTTTCATTTGTGAATTTGTTGGAGGATACTTATGCGCTTTATCTGCCGTAAAAAGATCACACCGTGAGGACCTATTCATTCCCGGACTTGACACCGCAACACATCCTTGGCGCACATCGTGCTGCAGTTAATGCCGTCTCCATCTCTCAAAACCTCATCGCGTCTGGATCTGGTGACAAGTCCATCAAACTTTGGGATGCCGATACGGGTAACCTCTTGCGTACATTCGAACTTCATCACAATCGAGGGTGAGTCGATCTGTTTGATATCATCATTATTGTCGTGTCTATCTTTGTCGTCATTTTTTGCTAGGATTGCCTCGATAGATTTCCAACATCCCCACATCCTCACGGGTTCTTCGGACAGACATCTGCGTCTAGTCAACACGTTGAATCTCAAGCAGGGCTGGTCGACTTCTTCAGAGTACCACTACAATCCTCCAGAGTCGGTTTCTCCATCGTCATTTGCCTCCGCTGTTCCTTCTGGCTCCCGCCTCATGTGCCAATGTTGTGGGAGCGAGAACGTCCACCTTGTACCAACTAGAGTGCAGGGACCTTGTGTGCATACTGATCTTGTCCGGAGCGTAGTCCTTGGCGAGGAGTTCGTCGTCAGTGGCAGTTACGACTTGAGCATTAAGGTTTCCTCGTTTTGCGCCCTCCATTTGAGGTTTAGCTGACAATTTGAGTTAGTTATGGGACAGGAAGACGGGTGGCATGATTGCAGATTTGACTGGTGGACATACTGCTCGCATCTTCTGTATTGGCATTGACCGCACTAAAGTAAGTGCCATTAGAACGGTGCCGTGTGCCTCATCACTCATCTTTGCTTTGATAGATTGTTTCTTGTGGTGAAGATCAGGTATAATCATCAGTATCCATCTTCTCGTCTCCGCACTGACGCCCAGATAGCGTATCTGTATTTGGGACTTCTCGCATGGCATCGACACTTCGTTCCTCCATCTCTCGTGATTCACACACAATAGCATTGAATCAATAACGGACTTCAGCATGCACTCGGCACCTGGAACAATTGTAGCATTACCAACTCACCGCTTGGCCTGTCCACTTTTGTAGTATCTTTAGCATCTCTAAGGTAGCACGGAAAATCATTCATTGTCCATAGTTTGTCACGATGAGTATCTCTAGTGTCCTTGTGGTAAGTAAGCAACTATCAGGATAGTCAAAGTCCGGAAAGATAGTCAAAGTCCGAAAAAATGAACGATGTGCACTACATAGTCTCAGTGACACTGTAGGGCATCGTTCTTGAAAACTTCAGGGTCGAATTTGATAGTGAAATTTTCGCTCTCATTGCCAGAGTCCCCGAAGACTGAAGCGCAGACAGGTCAGATGAACGAACCAACTCCTCCGAGTCAATATTGATCAGAGGACTTACGGACAATCTGATGCTGTTCATCTGGGTTTGCCATCGTTGAAGGGATGTAGGGCACCCGAACAGTGACATTGCCATCGCGAAGGCTAAAACCTTTCGCAAGAGTTCCCCCTGACAAAAACAACAGGCATCAGTACGAGTCGTGGCATCGTTTTATCGATGGCTACTTGCAATTTTTGAGATAGACTGATGCACCATTGGAAATGTTCACGGGTGCATTAGACGGGTCCCTACAACTTCTTAGCTGACGTATCCCTGTGATTCGCGAAATAGAGTTTACCAGAAGACAGTTGCGTTAGTGCCCATGACCCAAACTGTCGTGGCATTGGGGGAGATGATTGGTGGGACGAAGACATCCAAGGTTTTGCGCGGGAAGACTGCAGCACCACTGACGACGGAAACAAACGAGAAAGCGATAGTAGCAAAGAACGACGAAAGCTGCATGATGAAGATGTAAAAAAAAAGGGAGTGACGTGGTAAACAGTGAGAAATATGAAGGGAGTGTTCTGGGGTGTAAGTTGAATATACAACCTATATCGGTTGGGAGGTCGGTACTTATATCAATGTCCTTTCAAGTCCGATCATCAGGCGCCTCAGGGCTAGATTTGTGGAGCATTGATGTCCCAATATGGTATAGTTCGTGGTTCGTCTCTGATCAGCCCTGAGTTCCCACTTGGAAAATGACTGAAGATGATTTTTCACCTTGCTTGCAAGCACATTTGCCCTAGCATCGTCTTGAAGCCGACTTCAACCCCTGAAGAATGAGAGAAGAGTTGTAGAGAGTTGTTCGGTCCAAGAACACGCCGAATTCTGCTACGTAGAGCCGCTTTCATTTGAGGTAAAAAACGTTCATTAAACGCTCCCTAACAACGGCGGTCTTCGAAAACTTGCTTCACTATGGTAGTCTCCATTGATGAGCTTTTTTCACGTTAAGTAAGTATTAGATTATCGAAAGAGGCTGCCTACTGATCGCAACTTCATGGTGTTCGTAGTAGAAATGCAATGTCATGCACCAAGATTCAGTTCAGACGCGGATGTGTGGCGCTGAGTCTCGCTAGTATCGCTGAGGATAGTCGAATTCTTCATTTACCTAGATATGTAATACATAATCATACAGTGGTGTCATTGAATCACCTTTGATCAGAAGAGTCCTCCCCCGAGCCGTCCTTGAAGTGCCCAAATTCCCATTTGTAGCAATCCTTTTGTAACAGTCAATGGCCAGCGATTCATATCCAAAAATAGGACACACCACACAATCCTCCTCAGCTCGTGCTAGAGGCACATCTCTTCCCTCTTCCCATTCAACACCATCAATCTCTAGAACCTTCGTTATTACATCGCGAATTATATGTTTCCTGACGTCGACTCTCCACCCCAGTTTTCCAACCGTGTCGAAAACGATACTCTTTCCCAAATGGCAGCGCGTCTCGAGCGCAAAGCCTGCCTGCGCACATGGGGATCCGAAGCCGGTACATGCACCCTGAGGGATGGGATCTCCTGTATGGTAGACATGAGTTACAGCCACTGGTGGCATTGTCGAATTTCGTGCACGGGGAAGTGGGAGGTGGAGACGATGCGCTGCGAGCCGTTCTCCGGGAGATTCAAATGCTACTGCAGGGAAGCCATAGGTAGAGCCAAGGAGACTAGCTAGTGCGCCGCCAAGGGAGTGCCCTACTAGCCAAATGTTTGCTGATGGATACATGAGACGGAGATCATCGACAAGTCGCTTCAAAACGGCTGAATGAGTTTCGACATTAAGCACGAAAAATACATTAAACTGACCACGCCGACAGAATAAAACAGACTATCTTGAACGAGTGCATCGGAGAGGCAAGGGTCATCACACCTCCAACTCTGGGCATAGCAGTCACAAACTGTCCTGAAGATCCACGATATGTCGACTCTGGCACAACAACAGGAGAAAAGTCTAGAGACACATCAGCGATATCCTGAAGGAAAAGGTTATCGCTATCCCTCACAGATTGTCGTTGAACTTGTCTTTCTTCGATGTAGGACCATTCAGCGTTGTACCTTTGATTGCCAAGACGATCGTAGAATTATCGGACGAGAAAAATACATGTCCACGAAAGCCATCTGACTCGTCTTCCCATCCGAAAGGAAAGCTCTATCCACGCGTCAGTACTGCATTTCACAACCTTAGAAGATCGGAACAAACGCGTGACGAACCATATTCCATGTACTGTCCACTTCATACCAATTCTTCTGACCAGGGAATGCATATGCATTCCCCGCCATACGTGCAAGCTGAGACAAAGTGTATCTGTCCTCCACGTCTGGACCGAATACGGCTAGTTCTTCCCATTCTACTGTTTCGCTTTCCCGATTACGCAACGATCTTAATCGTGCATGATGCAGTGCCTCAAGGGAACGCGGGCGAAAAACCGTTGTCGGACGGGTCCTTATTGGCATCTGAAGGGTCAGATCATCCTGTCGACCCTTGACAAAGCCAGTGGTAAGTTCCAAATCGTCTCTAGAGTTGGGCTGTAATATCGCTTGTGAGTTGAACGTTAGGAGAGGCTGTGCCGCTTGGGTGAACTGGCATAAGATACTGAAGATTATAGATAACAAAAAAAGGGTTGGGGTCATGTATATGACATGTATTTGTAGCTGAGGGTGGATGAAGCCCTTATTTAAAGAAAGTGAACGGTAGGCTGTCGTGGGAGACAAGAAGGGGAAATCATTCCTTTTCGCACTGCGCGGCGCAGTCACTCGGATCTTTGATTAGATTGATTTCTCTCAAGCTCCCACATATATGAATGTGCAGCGCGATATTTGAATATTCTGGATACTACTTGTACTGCGACGTTATCTAGGAAAACTGACCAAGATTTTGAAATGACAAGGGGCTGGTACTCACTGTGAAGAATCCTCAATTCTCGTTCTTAAATTCAAGCTCGAACCTCTTTCCGCCATATGACTCCTCTCGGAAGAGCCACAAGGCCCAAATAATCAAAATTCGTGACCAAGACCTTTTGGAGTTCTTAAGGCGATACATGAACTTTTGTAAAGCTCCAAGCAATCCTTGTCTTCATTGTAAATTTGTCTAGAGTCATACACGCCATATTTTAAGAAGTTATATATTAAACCATAGACCTGCAGATTTGTTGATTAGCGCTCAAGAATGGATGTGCCATGTCGTTGGATCCAGTTTCAAATCTAGGGCCTTCACACTGAGAAATGGCTAGCAGATGACCAAAAGGGCATGGAAAGTATAGAGATTCCGAACAATCTCGACATAATAAATACATGAATGATTGATGTGAAGAAAACACAAATCAGTCTTGAGAACCTTGTCAGTACACACCAGGGTCGTAACCAGAAGTCGATCGAGAAAGCAAGCTTGCAAGAAGTCAAGTGGGCAATGAGGAGCAAGATGACAGTTTACTCATCTATTACAAGAATATGATAGAAGGCGTCCAACCAGGCCTATGTCTACAGCGACAATAACGGAGATTCCCACGGTATAGCAGAGTAGAAGCAAGAGAGAGCACGAGTCCGTCAAGCAATCCAGAGTAACAGCAGCAGTTGATATCATCTGATCGTCGTTGTCTCATGCCTTGGCGAGGAATCCTTTGATCTTCTTCTCTATCTTCTTCTCCATAGCATTAGCATCCTCCTTCTGTAGCGTCCTGGCCTGTTTCTCCAAGTTTCCAATAACGCGCTCGACATTTGCTGGGGTGTCTCGGAATGCCTCGAGTGCTGGCTCCACTGTTGTTCGAAAGTCCATACCACGTCAGCTCTATATCCCTTCAGATACGCGCACTGGGAGAAAGAAGTTACCAGTTTCCTGTATGGCCTGCTCAAAATCAACCCAGAGACGATCACGAGCCGCGTATGCCTCCTTAAGTTGCGCGAGGACCTCCGCGTGTTTTCGCTGTCATGAACGACGAGAATGTCATCCATCTTTCCAACTTGGCACTCAGGAGATGAGAAGAGCACCTACCTGAAACTGAACTAGAGCATCCTTGAGCTCATCCTCGTCCCGCATCGCCAGAATCTCTAGTTCTTTGCAAGCGTTGTTGAATGTGATGATACCCTTTGCAAAGGTGTCATCGACCTTCGAGTCGATTTGTCCGTATAGGCCCTTGACACGGTTCACGGCTGGTACGAATGTCTCTGCGATCTCCCTCTTGAGTTCCCGGCCGCGCTCATTGAATGCAGGCTGCAGTAGATTGACAAGTTCATCATATCCATGGTCTTCTGGCTCGCTCGGGCTAAATAAAGTGAGTGTATGCGCGTCTTTCAGGTCCAAAGGTACTTACGATGCGTCTAGAAGGTCAGAAAACAATGTACTTTCTTCTTCCCAGTAAAATAGCGAATTCTCGTCATCCTCGGAATCTTGCTCGTCATCGTCGCTTTGCGGGACTTCTTCGGGATCTGAGTTGCAGAAGGTGGGGTCGTCGGGATCGAATCTGTGCTGATGGTCGGGCGAAGCAGTTCTCCGTGAAGGTTTTTCCGTGCCACGAGAGTTCCTGAAGAGCTTGCGGTTATGTGGTCGCTTCATAGAGCGACCCGAGTAACGTTTGGAGCGCTCAGTCGTCGTCTTCCATTGTTTATGGGCTAAGACGACGCGTCAAACGGGGTAGTCCCGCCGATGGACACCACCCACCTGTCAGCAGAGCATCTGATGAACGCCTTTGGCGTTCAGGACGGGATGCGCGTGTTGTGCCCATGACGTTCCAGGATCAAAAGGAATTGAAACCCCGCTGATCTGCTCTTGGCCTTGGACGGACGTTGGGTCACCGTTGTCGCCCTTCCCTCCGGTCGCTCTTTTTTTTTTCTGTGACGTTGGTGCGTAAGGGAGTCCTCAGCTCTGGCATGATTGCGTATGAAAATCCTGAGAAAATTGACACTATCCAGTTCGAAGCCTGTGGTCGACATTTCGTTCGTTTCTCGTGCCCGGCATGAACACCAGACCTCCTAAGGTTAGCGTCGAACGTAATTGAAGTCTTGCAAGCCACTGAGTCTGTTGTGAAGCAATCCATGTCTGAGCTCAAACTGCGCAGGCTTGCAGAACACAACCAGCGTTTACGGGAGGAGCTTGCCTTGGACAGAATACGAGTGAGCGTAGCCAGCGCGGAGTACGTTTCATTCCTTCTGTAACTCTCTTGCAGATGCTGATCTGCTTTATAGTCTAATCCGCTACTGTAAAAGCACCAAAGATTCCTTGGTACGTTCTTGCTTCTGATCCGGCACTTGTGCTAATCGCGCTATTGAGTGAACCCTGTGCTGATCCTTTCATCATCAAACTTTTAGTTGCCATCGGTATGGGGACCCTTGAACAAAAACGAAGACCCCTACGCACCTCCGGCACAGGGATGCAATTGTGTCGTTATGTGATTGCCTCACCTCATGTACATCGCCTCGTCGACCATACGACCGCTTTTCGTGATTCTTGCAGCCTACATATACCGCAAGCCCACATACCAGCCAATCAACCACGTAATTTATCCGCTGCTCCCGGCCAATGAGCTATACCTTCATTTGGACGGATCTTGTAGAGTTGTTGCTTTCAGTTATGAGAGTCGAGATGTCCAATATTATACTTGGGATCACTTTACTTAGTATATTATCATTCTTTGTCTATGTATACCTTACAGGTGTCTTATCAGGTATCTCTATGCACAGCACGCGTCAAGAACGCCCGTGCGGAAGATTTAACGTTCTGCGAGCTGATGAGTGATGCATATGGACTGATGGGTTGCTTTGTTAGGATTGGCTGTTCTCAGGTTCTCTGATCGTGACAGCGACCAGAGTACAAGTGTGAACATTTCTGTATCAACAACATAAGTATAATCATTTCATTAGCACTCAACCCTTCCCCGTCCTCATCAGCCGTGAGCAGCCCCCACCTTTCCCGTTGATAGTCCTGCTGATGAGCGCATCCTGACATAGGCAGCTTTGCCACTCGTATCACCCACACCATGAGCTCTCGTGCAGGCGGTCGTCAAACAATGTCTGAGCTCAAGCTCCGGCGACTAGTAGAGCATAACCAACGTCTACGAGAGGATCTAGCACGACCCAGAGTACGCGTCAGCGAAGCCAGCGCCAGGTGAGCGCCCACTACCTCGATCTATGGGCCCGCTGACCAAGCTCTTTCAGTCTCATCCGTTATTGCAAGACAACGAAAGACCATCTGGTGAGTGCCCTTGCTCTGGATGCCTGGTCCTCCCGTGTTCATTGTGCCACCCTCCCCAGGTTCCCTCCGTCTGGGGACCAGTTGGCAAGTCCGACGACCCATACGGCCCACAGAACACTGGCGGCTGTGGGTGCTGTTCGATCCAGTAACCGTATCGCGCCCCATTTTTATTCTTCACCTTGCTTTGCCATTCAGCCCTCAGCCGTCATACCGGACTTGTAGAACCATTGGAAAAAGACGAGACGTCCCACCGCATCCACAACCATCTCCCCCCTGTAACCTACTTTATCCCTTCGCCGTTGTTTCTCATACATAGGATACCTTTCTGCATTGTTGCTCTGCTCATATGTAACTTAATCATCCTCTCTCTTTCGATTTTTTGGTCGGCTCATTGTTACTGCATGGAAAATACATACACCCAAAATATCTCGTCAAATCCCGCGCCCGTCTCCACCTGACAAGTATGGTAATTTTCTGACATTGACAACCTGACATATCAAAATCTATCCATATTGACGCCTGGAAACCAGTGCCCGGCCAGCTTGTGATGACAGACAATTGGGGGCGGCTTCCGGTCCTCTTCACCGGCGGTCCTGCATGATGGTAGTTCAGAGGCAGTGAAGGGGCGGTTGTACCTCCATTATACAGTCTGTATGAACTGCTTCACTCCAGCCTCGCTGAGCGCGCCGACGAACTTGTCCACAGACTCGCCGTTGCGGAACGCGACCACAGTTGGGAGGGCACGGACCTGAGGAGAGGTCTAGTAAGCAAGAAGCAATATACGATATGGGAGACACACCTGAAATTGCTGGGCGAGTGGGAGAACTTCCTCGTTTTCGGTGTCAATTTTCACGACGTCAATTGGCAGCCCCGAACCGGACTTGATACTAGCATCTGTGCTGACCTTTTCCAAGATGGGCGAGAGTTGATGGCACGGTCTACACCAACTAGATTTAAGGCACGAGTTAGTCTTAGCCTCGGGATGGTACGCATGACGTACTCTGCATAAAAATCGACAAGGACAAGGCGGTCCTGAGTACCTACGACCTTGTTAAACGTCTACGCAGCCAACATAAAGCTTTAATACAAGCACATTTTTTCAAGCAGAAAAACTTCGACGGACCGCAAGATCTGCATTCGGGTACTGTTCCGAGCGACGCGACGTGACGTGTAGGGCGCGAAAGCCTGTCAGGAAAGCACACCTGGATGACACTATAGATGCTTTCTGAAGCGAACGGAGTGTTAATGCTACAGACATGGCCTTGTTGTGAAAGAGCCGATGCATGTCTGACAAATCCCAGCTGCGTCGGCATTCCCCATGTTCAACGTTCAAAACGTTCAACTTCTATGTCATCTTTGGATCCGAATCTTTCTATTGTTCTGCACGGCCAATCTCCGACAGGCCCGCCTGGCAACAAGGCGATTTGACTCACACACGGTTACATAGCCCCAGGAGTTGCGGATGCCATCTTTTTTCGACATCTGTGTCATCCTACCATCAGCTTACTACACTGCTCTGTAACTTGACCGTTTTGATCCTCTTGTCTGAGCTCTGTAAACAATAGCTGGCGGGACGTCCCCAACTCCAAACAATTGACGAGCGCAGACTCGCTCTAAGGCCTAGGGCTTTATACAATAAATTGAGTGACCTATTTTTACTGTCTGTCGAGGACGGATGCACAGCAGCGACAGATCATGATGTATATGGAACAAAGGGGAACCTAAAATACAGATCGTGATGGTACTTGTCTCCATGTATACAGATGACAGGACTGTTGGAGGTACATAAGCCCAATGGTATGTGCCAATGGTTACAATCCCATCTTGTTTTCCTCTTTCCATCGGTTGGCTTTCTTGTAAACACGAGCAGTGTAAGGGGCCTTGACGCAAGTTCAGGATCGGATGTTCTGACCCTTCCTATGATAGGCTCTTATCTCTTTCTGGTCAAAATGCAACTTTCTCTCACTTTCCTTGCTCTCGCCGCTGTCTCTGGAGCCTATGCCGCCAACATCACGGTAACGGTCGGCAATGGCGGTCAAGTAAGTCTATGAACCACTCGATGACAATTGTTGCCTGACGGTCGTGATACCAAAAGTTCGCCTTTAGCCCTACGAATGTCACGGCTGTAGCTGG
>JAGGAW010017454.1:0-10241 GCA_017657375.1 Termitomyces sp. T27 | reverse complement strand
ACCTCGTGTCTCCACTTCCGCCCCAATCTCATCAGTTGCCGCTCCCAGTTACGTTCACCGATATCTAGAATCCCGAGAATTCTACCGCGCCGATGAGCTTGGAACAGTTGCCATCTCTGTCTGCGTCATATCACGTTCATCGCTGCCGCACGATCAGGGCCCTCTGAGGATGGATGCAGTCAGTGGGCTACCCCTGATGGGGTACGGAAGAGTGCGGATAGAGACAAAGATGGTGATGGAGAAGGGAAGGGTCATTCGATGCTTCCCCAACCGCAAGCAGAGTACGTCAATGTGAACTTAAACGGGACACAATTTGGGAGGGGAAGATGAACACGTGGGGTTGGAACTGGTCTGACTTCGACTCGGATTCAAAATCAAGCTCAACGTCTTCCTCGGTACGTAACATTTCCACGCATATACGCGTACTCTAACACTCCCTGAATAGATCCTTTCCTTATACAGATACAATCAATCTGGTCCTGTCTTGCTCCCCCTCATTATCAGCTTGAGCACACATAAGACCCAGACACCACCATCCATGTGCCTACGTCTATCTTGCCATCCTCTACCACTGCCCATAGACACGCGCTCCGAGATTTCTTCCTTGCTTGCAGAGATGGCACCACTCCCTTACTGCGTGATAGCCCCACCCAAGGTCGTTCTCTCTCGCGGAAGGAGACGAGACTAGCGAATGCGAATACAAGTGGAACTTTGCGACTGTTAAGGTGATCGGGATTCGTCGACTTGTGCTAGTCGCGAGCGGGTTGCAGAGGTTGAATGTGCAGACTGGGGGGAGGATCTCAGTGGGTGTGGATTTATTCGTGTCGCCATTGTCGTTCGCGTTTTCCATCCCGAGAACGTCGTTGTCTTTGTTGCTCACTAGGATAGTGCTGACCCAGTAATTTAGAGTACTGGGATGCTTTCTTCTGATTCGTGGATTTTACGGTGATTAGGTGTACAACATGTGTAGGGGGGGGGAGATGATCTGTTCGGTGTTTACAGGTCATGACAAAGCATAAGCCGAAAGGTTTATCTCTGAGGCCGATCTTGCTATCTTATGACTTGCTTTGTATTTGTCCTTTGGGAATTTGCGGTAAATCTCTTTTCACTACACCTGGTCACAGCGAGTTGACTGATTGGTGAACAGATGGACAATCTCTTTGACCAGGGGGAATACCAGTCCGAGCCAGCAGAGGTTCGGCATGGACACGAAGTAAACTCCCATGGAGAACTTTTCATACTACTAGATTGGAACCCTCCATGATGGACTATTGTATATGATCGAATATTCCTTCGGCTTCGACATTTCTTCCTTCGTTTGGAAACATCCTGTCATCATCTAAGTTTTCCCTGATAATTTGCTTTCTGAATTCAGGATCTCTGTTCGTTTAGTGTCAGGTTATACAGTGATTTGTCTTTGCGTGAAGCTGATATTGAACGTTCCTCAGGAAGGACAGGCTCATGGGGACTGCCATTTGTTTATCTGCTGCAACATGCCTGCAAGGGCAAAGGGAAAAAGATGTGGGTGCAGCTGGGTGGCCGTGCTACCAATATCACGGCCCAATCACGATTAGCATGGCTCGAGTAGCAATTAGTACGGCTCAAGCTAGAGCTGTCCCGGCTCAAGGTACGAGAAATATATCAGACTCAAATCTATTGTCATTGGATTGTATACATAGATGGTTCGGGTCCTTCTTATTTTCCTGTGTATAACTTGGGAGACACAATATCTACCGCTATATGTACTATACCTAAATTAAGATTACGGTAATTTGTGATAGGAGTCATGGTGAGAGAGGCAAGGACTTGGAACGGAACGGGGTGGAGTATTTTTGGAAAGGGAATCCAAAAATGCAAGTGAATCAACAGGTACTACATGTTGATTACCATCATATAGGAAGGAAGATTCTCGAGCTTCATGCCTGTGGCCCGGCTGTGGTCATGCGTCAGTACCGAATTACACTTGAACATTTTTGCTTGCCTGAGACTCAGTGATCAAAGTTGCAGTTTCGTGGCTACCAAGCATCACAGAAGGTCCTTGTATCACCAATGCGATGAGGATGGGATAAAACACCTGTACAAAATTCAGTGGCAGCGTGACAATGCGCCGGTTTGATAGCATACAGATAACATGATGTAGATAATGAAGACCATGCCCATGAAAATTTGGAGTGGGGACCATTCAATAGCTGGTGCACTGAACGGCATTAGAATCTCTAAAATCAGTGCACACAGCTTTGAAATTCAGTCCGATGGTAGGTTGGTAATTATAAGAGGTGTAACACACCTGGAGCAGACAGTATACGAGTCCCATCTCGATGAACAAGATCAAAACCTTCCAGACTTTGCTCTGGCCTTGAACATGCGCAGTGAGGGTTCGTCGGGACACTTTCCAATAGCTCCTGTTGAGGATAAGTCAAGAACACAGAATTGGGTCGAAACCATTTACAAGAGAGTGTATCCTATGAAAGAGGTTGCTATGAAGTTGGTACCGAAAGTTAGGCCCAAGCTGATATACTGTAGATAGACGGAGAAGGGCCTGGCATAGGTGGAAATGGCGCTGAAAATTGTCCCTGTGACCATGATATATCAGATCCGCAGAAGGGTGGTCAGTAACAAGATGTACCGGCTGTCATCAGCCAAAGGATGGCCAATGAATAGAGAGCCCAGCGTACTCTCGAGAAAATGACCCACGCTCGCCAGATAATTAGGGCGTCGTTGGCAAGAAGCTTTTCGATAAGTGAAATAGGTCAGCGTACTATAAGGGGAACCTACTGGGATTAGCTGAAAGCCCGTGATAGCAGTATTCCAAGGCTGGAGCTGTTCGTTAGTTGATATACGCTTCTCCGCGATGGGTGTACTGATATTCTCGATCATTCCCAGGCGCATAAGACCAACGAGATATCCGCATTGGACAATCAAGACACCGGTCGCAGAAAAAAAACCAAAAAGCATCATGCATGCTGTTGTTCTGCGTGCTGAGTTCCTTCGATTATGTCGATTAGCGTCAAATGTTCATTATGACAATTCAGGAACTCACTGTGCATAATTCTGTATGACAAGTGTTCCTAAAGGACAGAAAATTCCTGCAATGTTTTTCGGTATGCAGCAAACAGTAGTACGGTGATAATGGGACACACCATAGAGAAGAACAACAATGATATACTGGTAAAAGTCGAGCAATATAACGGATCCAAGGGCCTGAATTATCTCGCGTTCATCTGGAGTCATGGCTGCTACGTGTTGGGTCGTATCGTGGATGAGACTCCAACTGATTATAAGTGCCTGAGAGTGTAAACATAGAAATGTGGGTAAGGACCGTCAGGTCTATATTTATATTCATCGTGATCCTGAAGTGGGTATGCATAGCCGAGAATCTACCAAAGTGGCCTGGGATGCCGCATATGCGTCGGCTTTTGGTTCATTTTTTGGAGGTCTCTGCCCTCGCTCTACCGAAGTCTGTTTAGACGCTCAAATGTGGCTGAGGCAGAGTCCTAAAACTCAATATTTGCAAGACTGAAAGCAAGGCAAAACGAAGGCGAAACAAAGTCTTATTCTCAGTTCCTTGAATCGTCGGTTTCAATCAGTACTCCTTGATACAGGCACACAGGCACCCTCCTCACCAGTCCTTGACCTTCCCAAACTACTATACCATCTCCCACCGACTTCATGATGAACGTGGAAAATCAGGGTCACATCTCCGCCCCGCTCTCACGCGCGTCCGTTGCTTTCAGTGTTCACATGCCCTATATGTCTCTTACACATCCAGACACTATTGATTTCAATTGGTGCAGTGGGAGTGGCGTCGTTTAGTGGTGTGCTGATTGAGTATTAGATTGAAAAAAAAAATAACTCGCAGGTATCAATGCTGAGTGAACGAATGCAAAAAGTCATTGACTTATTCTCCGAATACAGCCTGAGAATAGGCTTCATACATCATTGAGGTCATTCCCAATCATTTTCATGAATGCGTCCATTCAACCTGTCATGGTATGCCTGTTGCAGCAAGCTATGCGCAGATGGAACAGACCGGGAACAGAAGTGACCGAAATGAGTCTAATGATATAAAGATGGACTGGAGGTCCTCTGATTCAATAGATGGTTAGACTAGAGAATCGAGGACGTCCAGAGAATGAAAAATTATTGTAACGATCACGTGGTGATAGATGTAACTAGTTGTGGGCCTCCTGCACCCTATATCTCAACACTCCCACCTGACGGAGTGCCCACAACGTCACCGAAGTTCGGCTCTTGAGAACTCCCCAACAATTCCCATCTTTCGCCGCAGCTTGTCCACGACGTCGCGTGATAAGGTCTTGGTGAGTAGGTCGGCGGCCATGTCCTCGCTGGGAATGTATACAGTCAAGTTGCCCATGGATGGGGTATACGGCCAGAGTGAAGACACCAGGAAGTTTTCATACGTCATAGGGGCGAGGAGTCAGCATGAAAATATGTCAATCCGCAGTGCAGAAGTATTTCATCTGATCCACAGAATACCGCTGATAAACTCGTGCAGCATATCGAGGACGGTCCACACCCTGAGTAAATCATCTGTAAACTTCCCAAGTCAGCATTGTTATGCATAGACATGGCACCTTGTCAGGCCTATAACTAGATGTAGCTGGAAGGGATAATCGGTGCTGGTGAACGTGAAAGCAAGCTGATAAAATACCAAACAAGGCAGAGAACATAAAGTCTCAGTATTCAACGATGTTTCCGCTGACCATGGGAACTTCCTGATTCAGAACGTCATCGTCTCTTTCTAAGTTCTTGGCCTCCACATGTTGACTTAACATCAAGCGCATATATAGAAAGGCTTGTTGAAGTGATTCCATGCAGAAAATTATATATCTCTTTGCTCTAAGCCCTTTTCAGCCCTTTTTGTATTCGTTCTACTAGTGCGGGCCAGGGGTAAGGATAAGTGTAGTCTAGGTGAGGTGATTCATATGTACGGCCAAAAGGAAATCAACTCGCCTTTTATGATTCTTTGTTTTGTTAGAACAGAAGCTGAACATGTCTGCAACTGGTCTCTTGCATGTTTGTCGGCATAATGTCGCCTTCAAGTCCACTCATTGAGATGAAGCTGAATCACTTGATCCCTGCAGTTGCACACAGAAATTCTTCGCCTTCGACACTCGTCCTGAGGCCTACAATGCAGAAAGGTAATAGGCATATCTGTCTCGTTCCGAAATGAACACAAGGTTGAAGACTGATATGACGCAGCCAGGCAGCACAAAAGATTCACTGCTAGACTAGAAGATGTGAATGCAGATGGATGCGGAAGAAGGTTCAGTACTCGAGCAACTAGTGTAGGGATAATGAGAAATAGGTCATAATGAATTGATGTCAACATCCTGCGGCATTGACATTTGCTCAGAGTTATGCTCAGAGTTATTACCGCTCACTTTGATTTTGATATGCAACTTCTCGATGTCTCTGCATCTGTCATCATCTTCGCTTCTCTGAACATGTGTACTTGTTGGCGATCAAGAACATAAGTAGAGAGGCAAATAATGTTCTATTGGTCTATGATTCTTGTAAAGTTGGAGGCTGTTCGGAGGTCATTGTAAATTCTGTGGCTCAGTTCTGGTGAAACTTCAACAACTACACCTCAATTTAGTTTACCTATGGAGGAAGGTCAAGATGCAACACAGACGGAATTAGTGTGACTCGGCTACAGAGGTATCACTTAACAATTTCTCTATTGACTAAAGGGGGGACAAAGAGTAGACAAACCAGATACGCACTATAAGCAGATGAGGATAGGTCTCGTCCGACTTTGACGATGCGAAGATAATAATCGCGACAAAATTTATCATGAATCCCATAAATACTATCCTTATCAGCTTTTCAACGAGAATTGGAGGTACTATGAAGGAGAACATAAGTAAAGAAGTGAATAATTCTCTATTGATCTATGATTATCATAGAAGTTGGTAAATCCTATGGCTCACTTCTGGTGAAACTTTGAAAACTATACTTCAATATTAATTCTGTAGACTTGCGACCCATTGATTGAAGAGGCAGTCTCATGGATGTTTAGGATAACAGAAGGTCCGCGAATCATCAATGTGACAATTACTGGATAAAACACCTGTAAGAAAGCATGAGATGAGACTGAGCTTGAAACCATGCTAAGTGGATACGCCCCGATAATATGACACAGAAGTTGTGGATGACATAAATTACAATCTGAGCCGTTGTCTCTAATATTGCCGCTTCAATCGAGTTGTCCCCGATGTCTGTGATCATCAAAAAGAGCTTTCGATGATAATTGAGTTTAGGGCCACAAGAACCTGTCAGTTATTGTTACTGTAGCACACCTGTACCAGGCAGTAGATGAATCCGATCTCGACCAGGAAAAGTAAAATCCTCCAAATTTTCGTCCTGCTGGGAGCGCCTCGAAAGGGCCTAACATGTCGCCATACAACCTTCCAGTATCCCCTGTCAAAGATAAGGAACAATCCTAGACGTAGGTAAATGAATATGATAACTTACCACAGGATGTATCCGATTAAGGAGGTCGTTATCAAATTAGTCATGAATGTTAACGCCATGCTCATAACTTGCAACTGGTCAGAGACAGAGTTGGATCTGGCATTGGTAATCAAAGTACCAAGTATCGCACCTGTGATACATTTTTACATATTCATGGAGGCAGTGACAAGGAATAATCAAATCACACCAGCTGTCAGAATCCAAAGGACAATCAGGGTCCAGAGCGCCCCACGCCTTTTCGAGAAAATAACCCATGCCTGCCAGATTATCAGGCCATCATTTGTAAGAAGCTGCTTGATTGTTATCATGAATCACCAGTCCGAGAAGAAACTCACCGGAATGAGCTGACAACATAAAAAAGCCACAGCCCAGGGTTTGAACTGCTCATTAGTCGACACACGCTTCACGGCAAGTGGTGTGCTGGTATCCTGTATCATGCCTGAAGTGACAAACAAGACAAGCATTCCAGTCTGGATAATCGTAGTGCAAGTTGCTATAAGAATCCCGAAAAGCATGATATATCCTGTTCTTCTGCGTGATGAGTTTCTAAAAAAGTATAAGGTGTCTGTCTACTATTGCATTCACCAGCAGAAGACCAACTTGATAGAGTTCTTCACTACAAGGATTCCTAGAGGAGCAAAAATTCCTGTACCGGTTTGATTCTTTGAATACAAAACAAAGACTAGCATAGTAGGATATGCATACCATAAGGAAGGATGATAACAATATAGTCATAAAAATTGAGAAGCAGAGTAACTCCAAGAGCTCGAATAATCTCTCGCTCATCGGGAGTCATGGCTAGAATGTGTCGGACCTTGTTGAGGTTGTCACGGTCCCAAGGCAGTACTGATATACCCGTATCCAAAGTGACAGATGTCTTAAATAGGACACTGCTATCGAACGCAGCATGATCAAACGGCAACGTCACTTAGTTAGCGATATTCTTATGTCCTTTCATGATCATAATCACGGGATGGAGAAACAAATGATGGAGAATGGAAGCATTTGACGAGAGGGTAGAATCATGATTCCAGATACAAATATGAGTAACGTAATAGAGCTCGTGTTAGTGACCCTATAGCATTTCACAGAATTATACATACATCAAAGAGAAAAGACAGAGCTTCAATCCGCCATCCATCGAAGCCGGTCATCGTCACTGCCCTTTCTCCCCATTGGGCATCACATCATCCAGACTCCCTCCGCGCCCTTCCAATGCATCCTTCGCTCCGCATCCGCATCCTACGTCTTCCCTGGACGGCTCCATGACCCCATCTCGAAAAATTCCGGCAACCTCTTCCATACCTCCCTTCTCTCGACTCATGTCTCCCCCTCGCATGCCCCGTACACCGTTCACATACTCCCAGCCTCTCCCACCTCTCCTAAGGCTTCAACAGCTCCGGTCCCCTCCCTGTCGTGCACAGCATGGCCTACTCCACCATCGGACCCCTGCTTGCTATACACGCGTTCAGCGTCAGACAATTCGGCGAAGCCTCAAACACGATCAGGAAGGCATGTAAGGGGAAGAGTTCAGCGGCATGTACTTCGATGCATACGGCTGACGAGGATGAGGTTTTTTTGGTCCCATGGTAGGGAGCTTGGGGAGTGTGAGAGGTAATGCCGCGGGGAGGAGGTACGCACAAGGAGGTGACGGTGCGTATTAGGGAGGATTGAGCGAGCGGAAACCAGACGTTCCAGAACGTGGATGGGGGATGCTAGGTGAATCCCATAAACACCATTCTTATCAGTTTTCAACGGAAATTGGATATTCAGTGGGTGCAACTAGATGAGGGGATGAGGGAGAATATAGGCAGAGAAGCAAACAATTCTCTATTGATTTATGATTCTCATAGAATAGAAGAGTAGAGGCAAATTTGTGGCTCGGTGAACCTTCGACAACTACACTTCGATATTAATTCTGTCAACTTGTGACCCATTGATTGAAGAGGCAGTTTCATGGATGTTTAGGATAACGGAAGGTCCCTGAATCATCAATGTGACAATTACCGGATAAAACATCTGTAAGAAATCATGAACTGAGATGCAGTTTGAAACCATGCCAAGTTGATACGTGCCGATAAGACGAAGCAGATGGTTTGGAGTACATCGAAGACAATTTGAGCGGTTGACAGCAATATTGCCATTTCCAAGATGACGATCCAAATGTTTGTGATCATTATAAAGAGCTTTGAATGATAATTGAGTTTAGTGCCACAAGAACCTGTCAGTTACAGTTACTGTAACACACCTGTAGGACGCAGTAGATGAATCCGATCTCGACAAGGAAAAGCAAGATCTTCCAGATTTTTGTTCGGCCTTGAAATTCTTGGAAGGGCCTGGCGTGTAGCCGTACAACTTTCCAGTATCCCCTTTTGAAGATGAGGAACAGTGGAGATGCAAGTAAATGGATAGAATGACTTGCCACAAGATGTATCCAATTAGGGAAGTAGTCATCAAGTTGATCGTGAATGTTAATGCCATGCTCACAATTGATAATTGGTCAGAGATGGAGCTCGATAAGGAGTTGGATCTGGCATTGGTGATCAAAGTACCAAGTATTGCACCTGTGAGACATTTTTACACATCCACAAAGGCAGTGACAAGGCGTAATAAAAACACACCAGCTGTCAGAATCCAAAGGATAATCAGGGTCCAGAGCGCCCAACGCCTTTTCGAGAAAATAATCCATGTCTGCCAGATTATTAGACTGTCATTTGTAAGAAGCTACTTAATTGTTATCATACATCACACAATATGAGAAAGAACTCACCGGGATGAGCTGACATCCAAACAAAGTGACATCCCAGGGTTTGAGCTGCTTGTCAGTTGATTCACGCTTCACGGCAAGGGGCGTGTTGGTATCCTGTATCATGCCTGAATTGACCAACAGGACAAGTCGCCTGGTCTGAATCATAATGCAACAAGTTGCCATAAGGATCCCGAAAAGCATAATACATCCTGTTCTTCTACGCGACGAATTTCTGCAAAAGTATGAGGTGGCTGCCTACTATTGCATTTGGCAATTCAAAGACTAACCCGATAGAGGTTTTCACTGCAAAGGTTCCTATGGGAACAAAGATTCCTGTACTGGTTTGAATAAAAAACACATATCAGCAAGCCTAGTAGGACGTGCATACCGTAAGGAAGGATGATAACAATATGCTCATAAAAATTGACAAGAAGAGAAACTCCAAGAGCTTGAATAATCTCCCGCTCATCGGGAGTCATGGCTGGAACGTGTTGGATCCAGTTGTAGTTTTCAATGTTCCGAGTCAGCACTGATATACCCGGATCATGACAATGTGCACATCATTGAAATTTGAACACTATATTGAGCGCAGCAGCATCAAATGGTAATGCCGCCTGATCATACAATATCTTAGGATGGAGAAACAAATGATGGAGAATGGAAGTATTGACGAGGCAAGGGGTGTTCATGATTCCAGACAGACGTACGAGTAACGTAATAAAACTCGTGGTTGGTGAGCCTAAAGATACATAAATAAAAGATAGTCCTAGTAATACTTTCATAAATTATACATACATCAAAGAGAAAAGTTTCGATCCACCATAGAACGAAACCGGTCATCATCATCACGGTCATTACCCTTTCTCCCCTCTCCGGCATCACATCATGCCCCCTCGCTCCGCGCCCTTCCTCCACAGCCATTGCTATGCATCCTGCGTCTTCCCCAAACGGCTCCACGACCCCATTTCAAAGAATCCCGGCAACCTCTCCCACA